>NJRL01000506.1:90113-102793 GCA_003063815.1 Aphaenogaster rudis
CGCGTCACGCGTCGCGTCAACCGTAGTTAACCAATCAAAACATTCCATTTTGAAATAGGATGTTTTGGATTTTAAAATGGGAAGTTTTGATTGGTTAACTACGATTGACAAGACGCATGACGCGCTCAGTGGAAACGCACCCAATAGATTTTTCGCGCGCGCGATGTATGGCCGCATTCAGCAGACTCAACAGTTTTGAGCAACATTACTAGATTTTCCGCTGAATCTCGACGTTGATTTGTTGGTTCTAAAAGTAAGAGCCAATCACGTTTGATTATTACTAAGCGGTTTGTTCTGCTGAATGCGCCCATTGGCCCGCCGGATCGGAAAGATTAAAGTCACTAGATGTCTATCTAGACATCTAGTGACTTTAGGAAAGCCAATCAAGGGATCTGTTCGTTTCATCTGCACCTGCTACACTTGGGTCTCTTCGCTCTCTCTATCTTCAACGCTCAAATATATCCGTCTCATCACGTCTCATCTCGAACGTGGAAAGCGCTAGAAAGTGCAAGTAAAATAAACGGACGTAAGATTGAAAGAGTTAAAATACGTTACGATCATATGAGAGAAAACAACGCGCTGTCAACTGGGACTGAATGACGAAGAATTGACAGAGAACTGGCCGGTATGAATAATCTTGCTTTCATCCTTTCGTGTCAGTTATGTGAAGATTAATTCTGTATGCGATGTTGACAAGATGGATTTAATTTTCGTGAAATATCGCACATGAAAATCTTACTCCACGTTCTTTTTTTTATATGTTTCTAAAGATATATGCCTGCACTGTGTATATAAAGTCAGAGTGTTTACAAGATTATAATTTTTGCGAATTAAGAACTCACTGCTTTCATGATCTAATAATCTCTTCTATTTTTGTTTATCCGTTTATATTTTCATTCTTTTAATATTTTGATTTATAGTATTTTTTATTATTAGGTAAAAATATGTCGAGCCATTGTAACATTTATTAATGTTGTAATGTTTATTAATATTTATTAATATTTATTGTATTTTTTAAATTTCAGAAACAGCCACAATGAATGAAGTTGCAGATAATTTTGCATGGACTCGCCAGCTCGAGTGTCCGCCGACAGTATACAACGATTCAGTGAAGAAAATGTTTGTCCATTATTTTTTGTATCTGTTTATTGGAATTCTTGTTGTGTTATCGCCTTGCCTAACCTTTTCCTTTCCGTCAGATTGTGCAAAGGAGTATTGGAGCTCCTGTGGGAAGACATTTCCAATTCTGCGTTCCCTGTGACTGAAACATGCAAGATAAGAAAGAACATTTTACTGTACAAACTGAAGCATGGATTGAACGATTCTGCAATTTCGTGTGTGAGGGATTTGAATCAATTGAGATCCAAAAGCAACGTACTGAAACAGCAGATATCTGCACTGGAGGAAGAATATGAAGAACAAGATCATACTGTCAGGCAAAAAAGTAAGATGAAAAGCACACATTGATTTCGAGGATGTTTTGATGCAATTTTTTATAAGTTTCATGAAATTATTAGTGCAACGATTGAAGGATATAAAGAGCAAATGTTTAGTGACCAGCACGAGAAAGAATTTTCTTAAACTAAAATACAGTGAAACCAGCAAGCAACTGAAAGACTGTGGCGATATGAGACAAGTATGCCAGCATTTAATGCCAAACACCTCTATGGACATAGATCAACAGAGATTAAGGGAGAATCTGGATATAGTAGCAAATCTGCGTCGTTCAGCTACAGATAAGAAACAAGTCAATTTTTTTATAGAATATTATATGAAATAATACTCATGTGTAAAACCATACCGACAAAAATAATTTAATGACATTTTCTAATAACAGATACGGACAAAGGTATCAAGCTCTCTTGGTGGTATCGATGTACACACGCTATGGACACACTTGTATCAAGCGCTATCGCAGGATTTGAGTACATTAATGAAGTTGGAGACCAAGAACGATTTCGACAATTCGAGTGGAGTGGGCGAAAATATAGATATTGGTATCGCAAGAGCATGTGGCCAATACATATGCATGATGTCGAAACGCATATTGTCTAATGTTAGGGTAAATTCGTATCAAGAACGTTTGATGCAGTTTATAGAATTAATAGAGGTAGTGTGATTATAAAAAATTATAAAAAAAAATATAATTAACAAACAACATGAGATATGATTGGAATTAATGCACACCTCGTCTTGCAGTCTTTAGCCCATGAAGACGTGAGCGCGTGGTTAGCTTTAAATTTGGAGGTGAAAAAGTTAGAAACTGAACAGGCGTATCTGCAAAACGAAGTTCAGAAATTGAAGAACATTATCCAGGAGAATTCCTTGCTTAATCTCGACATAGCTCGATTAACGGCCGATATAGAAACGATTGACGAACAGATGGTATGTTTTGACACATTTCACTTTACATATTTTTGGTACTAATATTCGAGCATATTACAGGATAAATATATAAAGGACATTCAGCAATCTATAGCAGTCTTAAACTCTACGCCGACACTCATATTTAAAGGGAAAGAGAAACTGCATTACGAATTGCAGAGAATAATGGCGTTGCAGGCCGACAATTACGACGCGAATTGCGTGAATAATGCATTGGACATCGAACTGGATATGTTTTATAATATCTTGGATCTCAACGCTTTACGAAAAGTAATGTTGAAGGGAGATGTGGGATTGTACAGGTTGGTAAAAGCTTCTTACATTTTGCATTAGTATTTTGGAGCTATCATATGACGAACGTATCTTCTTGTAGACACGCAGCTTGTAGTCTCGACAAAGCCTCCATCATCACGATCAATCCGCAATGCTCGAGAATCAAGCCTTACTTCCCGATAATACAGATGCCGATATACTCTCTCATAGAATGCTATAGAAACGTGCTTACCAATATAATTTACACGAAGCTGCATTGTTCCATGCCAACAGGGGAGATTGAGTGCGCGGATAAGTTAGTGCCGTCACGAGAAAAATGTAATTACAATAGCCTAGAGCTGCTGAACCTCGCCAAAATCGGTTGCGATCAGGCGCGCGAAGAGATCAAGCGCTTCGATGCGGTCCTGAGTGCTTGGTAAGTTAATCCGTCGATATAATTTGCTACTGCGGTTATCTTAACTTTAATTATATATTTTAGGACGAACCAAGACGTACAAAAAGCGATGGCGCTCGACGAAACGACCGTGGACGGTGTGACCTTTAAGGATTGGTTGCAGCGCTACAATTTATTATTATATATGATACAAAATAGTAAATGATCCATATACTGTAATCTTTCGCTATTTATCTTTATAATATTATCATGTGTCCGAAGAATTGTTGCATGTATATATATTTTTATACCAAACCACAGAGGTAATGATTCAAAGAACACGGGCATAGTAAATAGACTTATATTTCTCGCAAAAATACATCACGTAATACAATTACGTTAACCAATTGTGTGATTAATAAATTTCGGTTACAGTACGACGTAAAAATTCTCTTGATGTAAGAGCACTTGGAATTTTCACATATCGCTGCCTATCGAGATTGGCGGCGCACGCCCGTGATTCACTTTTGGCACCCAATCTCGGCGAGCCACTTGCAACAAAATAACTTCAAGTTCTCGGCCGAGTGGGAGAAAAAATTCGACGGATTGTCCATGTTTTTTTTTGTACCATACATGCGCATTTAATATTTTCGATACCTAATAAAAAGTCAGCCGTCGATGCCTACAATCTTTTTAAGCTGAAATATTCTGAATTCACGGAATTCTTAAATTTTTTTGTATAGATAATTCTATGAACGCTCACGTATGGTACACGTATTAATTATTGCAGATCACATACGTGGCAGATCGCGATCAAAGAGCTCGTTACTAATGCAGCTCGAGTTAAATTTTTTCAACAATCATTGCTCTTCCATCAATTAACCCCTTGCCTTACGATTTTTCGTTGCATGTGTCAGAGTTGGCTATTTAATTTCCTGGAACAGCTCCCACTGGACATACCGTTCTGTTTATCTATGTCAATTGATCAGATTCAATATATTATTCAATATACTATTCAATAGAAAAAACAAGAATTCACTGAATTACGTGCACACATCCAAGAACTGCACAGATTAAACAATGCGGAACACTTGAATGCAGCGCCCATAGCAACCAAGTGCACTCATTACCATTATGATAAGACAAGGAGTTAAATGACGCGAGTAAACATGCAAAAATATATTCTTCATCTGTATATGTCGTTTGTAAGAAATGGAAAAATGAATTAAGCCCATTTGGGAACAAGCTCTACGATTTCGCTTGCTTCAATCTGCATCATCTGCATTACTCGAATTGCAAGAGAGAACGTTCAGTTGACAAGGGCAGTAATGGGACCGGAGTCCCAAGTCGAAAATTTTCAAGGCGCCCTCTTGACTTTTCATTTTCCTTATGTACGTAGCCGCAACTATAAGGGTCATGCACCCCAACGTGCGATTTTATTCATACAGCTCCCGCCTCTTATACATATGCACATGTGGATTTATATAAATTAGCCCCTGAACTTGGATCTTTTTTTTTTAACGTTTTTAATTGCCTCGAAGTGTGGCACGGCCGTCGCACTCCTCGGACTCTTCTTTAGTAGTATATAAAACTAGCCTACCTATGTACAAGACGCTATGTAATACATACAAGACGCACGCGAAGCGAGCGAGATAGATTGATAGCGTTCCGACCGTCGCGGTTTTAGCCGACTTCAGCTTCGGGGAGAACATAAAAGCCCGACAGTAATACTTAAAGTAGTCAATAATAAGTAGACAGTAATTAAAAAGCAGAAATTAAACAAGGAATATGCATTATCTACATATTTTTCTTTGTCCATAATTTTTAATCGCGCGAGAAATAAAACGGATTAAAAGGAACTTATTTCCTGAAGCTACAATTTCCGTATCTTGTCGATCCATACTCGAGATAATCCAATTTTGCAAGATGAGTATCACTCGAGTTCTTTTTAATTCGTTCATCTTTTTTAAACTTTAACAATCGCTCCCTCATCGTCCGATTCTGAATAACGATTTAAATCACCATCGATGCGAGATTTCCTCGGGGAAAACTCGACTGTCGGGTAGACCGAGATTCTCAATGTTCAACTCCTTTAAACCGAAGGAGCTAATGTGTCTGTTTTTTATAGCTGAACATTGGCTAGACTAGTTCAGAGTTTTTATCTTTTTCCTTCCAATGTGGAGTAAAAAAGATAAACTCTGAACTAGTGTAACTGGTTCAATTTTAAAGAACAGACCCAATGATCGCGAATGCAAACTCTCGCACGCTTCGCGCGCGCGTTCACACGCGTTAAATAGTACAACCGAGACGACGAGCATCCGCGATGTGGAGGGCGTCGCGACGCCGGGACCGGACGTCGGCGTGGCGGCTGCTGGACGCGCGAAGGAAGGGGGATGTCGAGAGTCCCTCTCGCGAGTCGACGTACGCACGATCACAGAGGTCGGTTACTGGCATTTCGAACCGATGCTTTTGAGCTTTAAGTATTGAGCAAAAGGCACGCCTGTCTTCCCAAGACACGCCGGCGCGATCGTATCCTTCCTGCTCCCACGTGGACGTTTGATACTCAATGGTACCTTCGCAAATCAATCAAATAAACCTAAACTGACTCGTTGAACCGTTTCGATTTCAAGACTGTGACTTCCTATGATCACAGAATATATAAAACTACAACTTTAAATATACTCTTATCTTTTCTGGAGGAATCGTAATAAATATTGACAATAATGTGTGCAGCGGCGCTTTGTGAGACCGATCGTTTGGTCAAAGATCGTGATTTTCGAACTTTCCTTCGATCCTGACTGTCCTTTTACATTGCGCTTTTACATAATCGAGAAATTTCGCATCGAAGTCCGCGACTCGGACGGCTAAGGTCACCGGATCCACGCGTGTTTCTACGCGTCGAAATGCAAACGAAAAGATTTCTCGGCTAATTGCGTAACAGTGCCGCGCCAAATTGCTATTGTGATTTACCGTTATTTACGTCCGTGTAATTTCTTCCTTTATGTAACGTCGGAGTCGCGCCGGCGGCTAACGAGTCCGCGATTTTCGAGAAACCGGGAGCGCGCGATCGTGAAGCCTTGACGGAGTTTATTTTTACCAAAGCGGAGGGAATACCTCACACGTCACGCGGTATGGAGAACGGAATCGAAGACGATCATCCGAAATATTTCCAAAAAGTGAATTGCGAAAGCGGCCAATAAGGAATGTCGCCCGGGTGATTCACTGATCACGAAATCTCCAGGTACCCAGTTTCCCAGAAATTATAATTTTTCGCGTTTTGGACGACATTGGTTCTTCCCCGACCTGTCCTCCCTATTTTTCCCCCGCAATTTTATCGAAGCGGTTTGACTGCTTCCAATGCGCGATCCCAAGGGCAAGCCAGAGAAGGGAAATGTCTGCACTGCAAATGACGTCGGTCTCTTTAAAAATTCATTCAACCCAGAGATTACATCTCGCAATTCGATCTATACGTCATTTCCAGAACGACTCTCTTTTCTTCTACGATCGCGACCTGGGCTCTTACTATAACTTTTAACAGTGGTGTTACCATTATGTTGTCGTGGCGCAGCTATTTTACCATATATTATACCTTTGCAACACTAATATAACGATAACGACGGTGTCGTTAAAAGTTACAGAATAAACCTACTGATTGCTACGCAAAACCGGCGCTGGCGAACCGATTGCTCGGCCGCCGATGAGAATCGCGAGTGAATTATCGTCAAGGTCGCTGAAAACCGCACAATTATTTACGATCAAACGTTTCGTAACCCGATTCAAACGGCTCGTTTTTCCTCAGCTCTGTCCACGATCGCGAGAGCACTAGGATACGATCCGCCCGAGCATCCTTCTGCGTCAGTCGCCGGATTACGCTCGCGCGCGACTGCTCGGACCTAGCTGGAGAACCGTCACGCTCGTGAAGTATCATATCGTCGACGTACGCTGTACACCGCGAGCCGAATACGTGCGACGTAATTTTGTACTCTTTTTTTCTTTTTCGATAGATGCGTCGATCTCGGCGGGGCCTTCAACCCTTCGTGTTCGAGTAATACGGCAAATTAAAAGTAAAGAAAGAGAGAGAGAAGAAGAGACAGAGGGTTGAAGGCCCGCTAATCCTTCGGCGATTCCGCGGAAGAAAAAGAAAAACACGATGTCGTGGCGAGAGAAGATCGACTAGACGCTCGCTCGAGAGTCACTCGACTTTCGTCGCGAACGGTTTTCGGAGATTGAGCTCCGTCGCTAGGCTTTCGCCTTTCACGTAATAATCGGCGGCATCCCTCCTTCTGGGCGAGGAGCCGTTCGCGACGCCGTTGACGATGCCGTTCGCGACGCCGTTTGCGGTGCCATTCGCGACGCCGTTGGCGTGCTTGCCCTTCGATTGGTGATCGTCCTTAGCGACGCCGTTCGCCATCACCGACTTCCTGGGCCTCTTTTGCTGGTAACTCTGTTGGTAGAACTCCTTGAACAGGAAGAGGAACATGACGGCGTGCAGACCGATCCACCAGACGAACGCCTTCGGATAGTTGCACTGGATGAAGAGCAACTGGAAGGCATGGACCATGATGGCGATAAACTGCAGCATTTGGAAGGCGGTCAGATACTTTTTCCACCAAAGGAACGGTTGCACCTTTGGACCCATCGCCGCCAGAAGATAATATGTGTACATCACGATGTGGACGAAGGTGTTCAATAAGCCGAAGAAGGTCGAGTGGCCGCCTAGAAGATTGACCATCAATCAAAATTTGCATAAAATTACACTGTTAATTCCTTTGGGTCATTAACTATTCTATAGGTCGCCACTGCTCCTACCCAACATGTTGTTAATTTCGACACCTTGTTTTAAGTTAAATTAACGACAAATATAGTCATTTTGACATATACATGATTAAATGTTAACCAATGTTTTAATTAAAATGACTACATATTGGGTAGGAGCAGTGGCGACCTACAGAATAGTTAAAAATGGCCCAAAGAAATTAACAGCGTATTCGTATCTAATTTCGTATCTAGTTTCCGATCATCGAAAGTTTGACGTAAAACAATGACAAACACATTCTTGCATTCTCGAAATTATTTGCGAATAAGTCGTTATAAAAATGGATATGCGTTATCAAAAATATTAATTGCATCCAAGTTGTTTATTCGATAATCGGAGATACGGATTCTTTAGCAAATAGTTGCTACGAAAATAACACGTCTGCGGTTTAGTCAAAAAGATCATTATCAAATTCCCAAAAACAGTTTCTCATAAAAAAAATATTAAATTCCGAATATATAAAAAACGGGCTCTAAACAATGATATGCATGTGAGAAAACAAGAAAAACAATTTTTTTGCGATCTTTAAAAATTGTCACCACGAATCGCGACTGTTTCGTAACAATCGATCCGTATGTATAAGGAAGGCTCTTAACCGAGAGCACCGCAAACGATCGCGCTCGCGACATTGACACAAATTAGATTTGCAAAATCGGCCAAGATTCTGCAACGAATCAATACGTAAGGAATTGCGTAAACAATTTTCTACCTACCTGGCGTGAACTTGACACCGAACCAGACAGACATGGGCATGCAACCGTGGTGGATCACATGCAGCGTGGACACGTGATTATTCTTCTTTCTTAATACGAAAAAGATCTGGAAGGAGATACATGCGATTAGCACCGTGGAATATAATCGCGCGTCCCGGTAAAAGGGATCGTTTAGACCACTCTACGTACCGTGTCCATGAATTCGGTAAATTTCGAGAAGTAATACCACCAGCTTGCGTGGACCATCTGCGATTTCGAAATATTGATTAGGAGAAGCTTCTTAATCGCCCCTTAATTGGGTCGATTTTACGCATGAAATTCTCTTTGACTTTACTCTACTCGAAACATTTTGTTCTCGAAAGTGAGATACTCTTACATTTCTTTTACATTCCTGTCGAAGATCAAAATTTTTGCCTTCGATCTCTGTTACACACTTAAATAGTTTCAAACATATTGTGATAAATGAAATGAATTAAAAATTAGTTTTTCATTTAGACTGAAAGAGAGAGAGAGAGAGAGAGAGAGAGAGAGAGAGAGAGAGAGAGAGAGAGAAAGGGAAGGATGAGGGAGGGACAGACAAGGAATGTGCATATTGCATTAATACAGCAATTTGCAAAAGTGAATTGACTCAACGTGAATAATTATAATTACAAATCGATGGCCAGTGCGACCCAGGGCCACGGTTGTACGTAAGATAAATCAAATTTTACAAATAATTATACTTAATTGCGCTTTCCAAATTTGGTATATCTGAACATTGATATCCAATTTGAATATAATTGGAAATCGCAATTCAGTATTTATTTATAAAATTTGATTTATCGCACGTACAGTAGACCCCAGACTCGCATTGGCCATCAGATTGCAACACTATGAACAATTATTCACGTTCGATCAATTCGCCTTTACAAATTTCTGTATTAATGCAACATGCATATTTCTTATCTCCCCCCTATCTTTCTTTTTCTCTCTGTTTAAATAAAATTAATTTTAAATTCACATACATCACAATATGTAAAAGAAGTGTTTAAAACCGTTTAAATGTAACAAAGATCGAAGGCAAGAATCCTGATCTTCGATCTTCTTATTTGTACTGTAAGATTTATCGCACGTACAATTGCGTCCCAGATTGGCACTCATCGATTTGTAATTATGTTACAGAGCCAAAGAAATTGATTTGTTTAACCATATCATGTGTGTGTGAATAATTATCTCATTAACATATCAGGATTCTTGTCTTCGATCTTTGTTACAAATTAAATGATTTTAAACACTTTTGTTACATATTGTGATGCATGTGAATTAAAATTAGTTTAATTTAGATTTTAGACAGAAAGAGAACGAGGGAAAGACAAGGAATATGCATCTTGCATTAATACAGCAATTTGTAAAAGCGAATTGACTCAACGTGGTTAATTATCTCTTTGTAATGTAAACAAGATAGCGGGTGAGAAAATACCTATATTTATCAAGTATTTTTAAAAACCAAGTTTCACAGGACTGCTTAATTAAAAGCATTTCGCGTGAACACACGTCGATTTGTGCCACAATAGGTGTATTCGAGACGGCGAGGAATTCGTGAAAATCGTCATTAATCGGAGTACGTCACAGTACGTATGAGTGTGATGACGAAACTAATGTGACGCGATAGCGCGTAAATGAGGAAATGTACGTAACTTCATGGTCATTATTGTTTTTAAGACAACAATGACACATAGTGCATGTTAAACAGTGTTAATCACGCAGGCCGCTAACTACAGTTAGAATCGTTCTATCGCGAACTCTACCAAGTTCGCAACTCTACGTGCTACGCTACTTTGGCTGTCCTCTTAGCGTATCGTATGGATTATTGTGTACAGAACCGGTCATTATTGTATGTCAAAGGATCGCAAGTTCTTGGAATAATTTTTCAATCGATGATACAATTACTAATTTACACACTCAGAGAAAAAAGTCGTATCAGCAACTAGAAATTTGTGGACAAATAGCGCCTCAACTATGTGCTAGTTGCAGTAACAACAACAAATAAGTTATATGAACTAAGAAAACATAGTAATATTAACCATTTATAGTAAATCGTTGGAAACTACATATTTGCAGTCTAAATATTTGTCTAAATTGGAAAAAATGTTGTTGTCATAATATCTTACTTGTATGAAGTTTATATAACTGTAATTATAGTTGAGTCGCTATTTCACTATCAATTAATAGTTCACAAATGTAGTTAGCGTGACTATATTTTTATAGTATTCAGTACTACTTTAGTTCCTATTACTTCGTAAAACTAGTTGCAACTACTTAAATTTCAGAATTGCCAAATTATAGTTGCCAGAACCATTTCGTTTTCTCTCAGTGCAGTGGGAAAAATATTCCGAGAATCGTACACGAAGTTAAAGTTAATCCAACGGGAATCATTCAACGTGAATCATCCAATGGTCACTCGGATTTTTCTCGTTCGGTCAAATTTCGAATTAATTGACCGGTTTTGTGAAGCGTATCGTAAAGTTAGATTTCGCTAAAGCTAGAAACGCGAATAGAAGAAAATCAAGTGGCAAGGATAACTCTGTTAATCGAAAGATCACCCACCCTCAGCACTTCAGGTCTGTCGCTGTAGTCTACAGGTTGACATCTTAGAGAATAGTCTCCAGTCAGCCATCCGGATATCCCTATCTGCAACCACATTCGCCCAGAGGCCATTCGCCATTGATCAATAAAGAGACAAAGAAAATAGGCATAATACAGAGCAGATGTATATTGCGTACAAGCTTAACAACTACTCTCTACGCGTATAATGTAAGATATTGCGTCGAATTCATCGACGAATGTCGAGCGATGCCGCGTCTCGCACCTCCAACAGGAAAGGAAGTCGCAGTCGAGTAAAAGAAAAAGGATTGCTTCGCGAAGAAACGAGACTTAACCCTCCGCCTGAATACGTGGGTCGTTGGTGTCCGAGCCCTCGTAAAGAAACTCACGTCTTTCATTCGTTAGTGTTCAGAATTCATTAAAAATAAAATATTTAATAAATAATTTTTATCAAAATGACTATGAGAGAGAAATATATCATTAACTACAATGTAGACAAATGTTCCATGAATTTTTTTAGATTTTTTAAAATACTTTAAAGTGAGGAAAATAGCGTCGGACGCAAAAAAACCCACGTATTCAGTGGAAAGGTGTCGAAAAAACGTATTCATTCGGAGGGTTAAGATTCCTCCGGTCGAAGGATAAATCGGTGGAGATTGAAAGACGACTCTATAATTGCAATTCTTTCCCGATGGGGGTGCGACACGCGTTCAACACTCAGCCGATTAACGTCCGGCTTCTCCATCAAGAGTCGAGATAGCAGATATCGAAGCGGAGAATGATCGGATCGAGACGCTCGAGGGACATGCCAGGATCTATATGCGAAGATAATGAAAGCGTAAGCTCTTCCGCGCTTAAATCATACGCTTCTGCAATATTTGCCCTTGCCGCAAGCCTATGCTCCGTGAAAAGAAGTCTATCTACAAAAATAACAGTATTTATAGGAAGTATCCATGATATCAGCGATCCCGATGCGATACAGTTCTTTCTGTTGCGATTGTCGTCTCGTTGAACGGTCCGGCTAGGATTAGACCGATTAGAGCGCACTTACCCTGATCGCGGTGGGGCTGTTGGAATAATCCACCGGCTGGCAGCGAAAACTATACTGGTCCCACCATCCGCCCATCAGACACTGCGTTGCGAAAGAAACGTACAATCGTGCTCCGCACATCTTTGCCATTGGTGCGTTCCCGCGACACGAGAATTAATCGTCGAAGTTATAAGCGACAGCTTTATAGAACTCGTCCGAAGTATAAGAAATCGAGTTACATATTTAAAAAAATTAACATCAGTATACTGAGAGAAAAAATATCTTGATACAAAAAAAATATGAATTCGGTGGGTTCTAATAACTTATTTACTTGTATTCGTCTTAAAATTTCTCGATTAAAATATTTATAATATTTATAATTTTTAATTAAATATTCATTTTCTTTTCGTTCTATATTCGAAAATATATACTGTTAGATTATTTTTATGTTTAAGATAATCGGATTTTTTTATATTAGAAAACAATTTAATTAAGTTTAATATATTA
>NJRL01000506.1:115921-132810 GCA_003063815.1 Aphaenogaster rudis
AAAAAACAAAGTGGGGTTCCATATTACCACCTTCTCCTCTACCAATGTTTTCAATTCTTTTGTACATCTAGTATATTTAGGTTCATAAATAAAAAAACCGCAAATAATGCAGGAAATACCTTTCTAGGAGTAAAAATAAGACTCCAACTATCGTTCGAGTTCCTTATATCTAGATTTACTATGCGTAAGGCGTAGATATTCAAGTATATTTCAAATTTCATACACTTTTCTCTAAGACTGTACCTCCGATACATCCTTAAACATTTACATTTGTTAGTAAGAGATTTAGCGAGCAGGCTTGAATCTTGATTTTGCAATCGCGTTCTAAGTCCAAGGCACTCCAAGGTTCCTTGCGGGAGAGAAAAAAAATTTCGTCGAAAAACACGCGTTTCGAATTGCGTGAATGAAAATGTCGACTCGGGTCCGAGAGATCTTGTGCAATCCGCGTCTAAAAAAAAGACATAAACAAAAGACACGCGGTCCTCGGGTTAGCAATCTCTGTCGACACTCTTTAACGATTCCAGGACTGTCGATATGGGTCAGGATCCCGCTGTCGCTTTCGTACAGTTTTAGGCCGGTATTCATAATCGGTTCTTATATTTAAGATCGTCTTAAACACAATCTTAAGATGTCATAAACCAATTACAGTATTAGCGTCTTAAGACTTAAGACATTACTTAAGACGGTCTTAAAACAAGAACGGACTATGAATACCGGTAGAGTCCCGGACCAAGCTCGCCGTCTAATGGCCATTTCTACCAATGCAGATTAACTTTAATCTCAGTTTAACTTACTCTTTATCTTTTTCTAATTCTTAGAACTAGAAAAAGATAAAGAGTGAATTAAACTGAGATTAAAGTTAATCTGCATTGGTAGAAATGGACATAAGTCCGTTGGAGTCCTCCGACATTCGTCGTGCGATTTACGTGCTACAGCCACCGAATTTTTCATTCGAAAGCGGTCGCACGGCACGATCGGGCAATGTCGTCGCGCAATTCGCCGGGCCGACCATGAATCGACGACGCGGCCTTGAACCATTCTGGTACGTACACCGTAATATACGCCGTACACGCGGACGGCGAATTGAATTTCACTGGCAGAGCCCCGGGGAGGATGAATACGCTCTTGCAAACGCGCGAATCTGCTCGCTCTCCCCGATCCCGCCCCGCCGATTCGATACGAATCCGCACACTGAAAAAAAAATTCTTGGTAAACTTGTGAGATGCATTTAGTAATACTTTTTTTGAAGTATTTGATTATTATTAACAATTATAATATAATAATAACAAAATATTTTGTAATAATTATAAATTTTTGTAATAATTATAAAAAAGTAAATTTTGTTTAGTTGAGCCAACTTAAATTATGTAACATTTCACCGAAAGATTGTATTCTACTCTAAAATAAGCACCAAGAAGATCTTCTTAGTTTAAGAGGAGAATCTGTTAAACAGTATACCCTCTAAAGAGATATTCTTAACATGTAAGAATATTCTTACATGTTAAGATTCTCCTCTTAAACTAAGAAGATCCTCTTGGTGCTTATTTCAGAAGAAAATACAATTTTTTCAGTGTTATTATACGTTTAGTTGCTATTCTTTCACCAAGCCGGCTTTGTGAAATAGTTTCAACTACAAAAGTTGCATTATTACAATACTACATTATTACAAAAGTTTATAATTATTACAAAATATTTTGTTATTATTATTTATAATCGGTAATAATAATCAAATACTTCAAAAAAAGTATTACTAAATGAATCTCACAAATTTATCAAGAATTTTTTTTTCAGTGCAGTGCTGGCTGAATGAGGCAAAGAAACGACAGTGAAAGTGACTTTGGAATTTACTTCGGAATCGTTCAAAAAGTGGAAATTAACAACTTCATTACTAATTACTAATTAAAAATTAACGACGGCCGATCATTGCCACGTGCCCCACTTGCTCAAGGCTATCGATCGCGTCACTTGCTACATGTCAGCTTGTTCACTGACAAAATAAGAAAAAACAACAAACTGTTTAATTCTCTTTTAAGCAGATAGTGAATCGAAATAAATTATTCATCGAGAAAAGATTGATGTTAATATCTTAGCCTAATGGATCGCAATGATATTCGCGATTGGCAATAATATTCGCATTAAGATCTTCATAGAATTTATATCTTCGAACTGCTTCATAATAACCTCATTATGTTGAAAATTGAAAAATGCATGAAGGTTACAGGATATTTCGCTTAAAGAAAGTGCGAATATCGATTTCTACGCTTCGGGGCGGAGAGCGAAATTAATATGTTACCGGATAGCCATAGTCGAACGGTCGCTCGCCGTTAAGGAGTTCGGTAACATGTCGAATTTCGCTGTCGTGAAGAATTTCGCGATAGAATTTTGCACGAGCCACCAGTCCACAGATACGTCCGATCTACCGATTAGCCATCCATCACCATGCGAACGTGAAAGATATCGATATCTTTTACAATATCTTACGAAGTAATTTCTCGGACTTCTTTCACGCAATTACTGATATTCACCTTAGATACGATTAGATAAGCGTTTACAAGTCCGCTTCCGCTCGCGGAACCGCTCCAGCGCATTCGCATCGCAAATAATCGCTCCGACGGATTCGCGATGCGGACGCCGGCCGACGGAAATCGCGTGCGGAAACCGCGCGGGAGATTTCTCGGGGAAGGGGGGGAGAGGGAGTCGCCGAGATCGGAGGCCGGACGGAATGGAGGTCGCGATCATCACAGTCCTCCCGCGAGCGATCGCGCTAGATGTTTCGTTTTGCCCGCTTGCAAAACGAAAAGCCGAAAACGCGCCGAGCAAGCGAAATACCTCGGGATTACGTTGCGAAAACTGTATATATTATAACGGAGCCGCGCGCGCGGCGGCGGCACAGAAAACGGGCCGCGCGCGGAGGCCGGGATCGTGTGCGTGTCCGCCGTATGCGTTACGCAAGGAATCGGTCGCACCTGCGCAAGCGTGCGCCCGCGTCTGGCTACCTGAAATCGTCACTTAATCTAATCGCAAAGGAAGAGAAAGAAAGGCGGAGAGAGGCGGGGAGAGAGAGAAAGAGAGAGAGAGACAGAGATGGGGTAGACGCGTTTCTTCTCGTCCGCCAATTAACATCTCGGGGAATCTCGCGCAACCGTTCACAAACCGTCTCCAGTTTGGAGCAGCTGAAATCTCGACTGCGCCCGTTTCGAGTGTGTTTCACGGACGTCCACTATACCTGCTTCTTTTTTCTCTCTTTTTTTACGCCACACTTGTCTTTGCTTTAAACGCGTGTCGAGTGCAATACTTCAGATTTTCCTTTCGTTACGACGCGGAGTTGACGCAATCCCTTCCGATCCCGGCGTCGGTCGCTCGGCGTTCGCGTAATGCTCGCGTAATCACGCTCACGTCCGCTGGACCACTTCGGGGCCTCGATTGTATCCCCCGATCGTGAGAGTGGATACCGAGAAATCCGAGGAGAGCTCCTCCGCGCGAATGAACCCGCGGGGTTCGTCGCCGCGAGACCGCATCGTTTCCCTGCTCTACAGAGCCAACACTGTAGGTCAGCGTCTTTATTTAACCGAAGACGCACCTGTCTGTGCCTATTTATGGCCCAAGATAAAATCACGATGTAACGAGGCAATCTGAATTAATGACGATCTCCCGCAAACTGGCGTTATCGCCCGGCCCAAGAATGCTGTTAATTCCTTTGGGTCATTTTTAACTATTCTATAGGTCACCACTGCTCCTACTCAATACGTTGCTAATTTCGACACCTTGTTTTAAATTTACGACAAATGTGATCATTTTGACACACACATGGTTAAGTGTTAACCAATGTTTTAGTTAAAGTATGACGACACATTGGGTAAGAGCAGTGGCGACCTATAGAATAGGTTAAAAATGACCCAAAGGAATTAACAGTGAAGATCTACACCCCGTTTCTTCTTCTTCTTCTTAACCCCCAATTGGATATCCAGCCGAATTAAGAGGGCCACAGTACCACGAGATACTAGGATCAGCTGATCCAGATTAAGCCTCCTTGGCTTAAATTGTTATAACGGCCGACACACCTGAGTCGGATGACACTGGCGGTTATTTCTTGTTCTCTTGTTCTCTTCGCGTACAGACAGAAGCTACGCGAAGAGAATACAACGACTGTATTCTTCTGCGGGAACAGTGTGAACAGCGTCGCTACGACGCGAGGTCGTCTCGACTTTATCTTCTTGCGCAAATAAACGGCGGGGACACTATCTGCTATGGTTGCATAATGATTTTTACGATAATCGCGGGGCGGCATAATGCGTTCGCGTAACGCGGCCGCGTGTGGCGAAGGGTTAAATCGGGACGTGACACAAGAACGACGACAACGACGACGACGACATCGTCATCTTCTTCGTCGCCGTCGTTGTTGTCGTCGACGGCATAGCTGCGGCCACTGGAACGCGTCCAATCTTACGGACGCCGGTCGTGAAAGTGACTTCAAACTCGGATCGTCGTCGTTGATACGTACCCGTGCCGACTCGGCCGCGTTAAACGGTACCGTAGGAAAGTTAACGAACGTGGCTCGCGCATGTGGAAGCCAGTGACGGATCCAGAGGACCCAGCCCCTACCTTCACTGCAAATCCAAGCGTGTTATTTTTACACGCATAAACATCTAGAAATGACACACGTTCTTTTTACATTTTTCTTGCTGTTTTAGGTTACGTCATTTAACGCGTTTAATCGTATTAAGTTGAAAGTTAATACGTTCAATCGTGTTAAATGACATGATTTAAAACGGCAAGAAATGTGTAAGAAGAGCTTCAGCTAAATAACACGCTTGGATTTGCAGTGTTGTTATTCCGCTTTAATTGATTCGTTCGAACGAGGAAGAAATGATTCTTCGCTCCTCTCATTAGGAATTTTATTTGACACCGACCGCGAGCCGAAAAACACCGATGATGCCAATGAAAAGTATCGCGATCGCTAAACTTAAATTTTACGAGAGATTCTTTGTACGACTATCTTCTCTCTTTCCGAATTTTTTTGTTTACACTGCAAATCCAAGCGTGTTATTTAGCTGAAGTTCTTCTTACACATTTCTTGCAGTTTTAAATCATGTCATTTAACACGATTGAACGTATTAACTTTTAATTTAATACGATTAAACGCTTTAAATAACGTAATCTAAAACAGCAAGAAACATGTAAAAAGAACTTCAGTCAAATGTGTCATTTCTAGATGTTTATGCGTATAAAAATAACACGCTTGGATTTGCAGTGTAGAGATGTGTTGTTACAAGAGAAATTATAGAAACAAAATATTAAATAAATACACGAAAAAAATTATTAATAGCATTAAGTTTAATTGGACATAATCTTATTAATTCAATAACAGTTTTAATAAAACAAGAGCATATTTGTTCCATTAATATTGTTATTGAATTAACGATTATTGTTATTGAATTAACGAAATTATATTAAAATAACATCATTTTTTCCGTATACGAAAGTACAGAATACAGATAGATTAATGAAACAGAATCCTTTTAAAATATTGATAAAACAGCATGGTAAAATAACTGTGATTGTCAAAAAATATCTTTTTGCTAATATCGTCGATATATGTCGGTATATTCATAATCGATTTTTCATACATGAGAATTTCTTAATTTATAAATATATCTATGCACATATGTGCTATAAATAAGAAATTTTTATTAAAATTTAGAAATTTTCGAGTTTTTCTAGCGATCCTTATACGTGTCAGTTTAATTCAATAACTAATTTTAGAAATTTAAAATTAGTTACAAACTTATTATTAAAAATTATAAAAGTTAAAGAGAGAGATATATTCTGCCTGATTTGATAAATACTGTTTTGACTGCGATCGTAGAAGAACTTATACGTTCGGTAAAAAGTAACGCTCTAAAAATTCTATTATTCGCTATGTTTTCAGCGCGTACTTTAGATTCAATGCAAATTTCGGTCCCATTTAGAACGCTAAATGTGGTCGCATAATCACTAAGCATATATCATGTATCGTTCGTCGGCTCAAGTTGCCAGATTGCCGCCAGAGAATAACGACCGATTTGATTAATTTTTCCTCGCTGTTATTTACAGAAGAGAATACACACGTACGTTTGATTTTACACACGCGCTCGGAATTACGGGGTAGCCGCGGACAATAGCACAATAGCACAATAGCAATGGCCAGACAAAAGTAATACTCCCCGTTGCACTCGCTTTGCTAAAGTTTTCTGCAGCCAGCACTGCTTGATGCCGCGGCAAGCCGAAAGTGCAAGTGTAACTATTATATGCGACGCAACCAGCCGGCGGTCTTAAGTAATAGTAACTCGCGCGCTTGAGTAACGAAACGGAGAAAGATGACGAAGACGCGGCGAGAGAAGGAGAGAGACAGAAAGAGAGAGAGAGCGGGAGAAAAAGAGAGATAGAGAGAGAAAGAGGGAGAGAGAGAGACAGAGGGAGAACGGAGAAAGGCTTATCGGACCCGGCATGCCGTCGTCGTTGACACTCCGAGAAATTGCGGTCGCGTGCTGTCACTGTCCAGCACGCCGGAGAAAAGTGCTGGATCGACGACTGTCGCGGATTATGACTTCGATATAATGAACGCAGCTGGCTCGGCAAAACTGGCCGCATATAAAACTATGAGATTTGATTAGGCGGCGTCTGCCGAACGAGAGAACTGTGTTTTACAGCTGGAGAACACAATCGATTTGCTTCACCGTTTGATAAGCATCGAAAAATGGTCCGATCTCCTTTAACGAATTACTGCACGGAAAAAAATAGATTAGTTAATACAGCCAAGTTATAGCTTGCTAACGTAAGTTTAACATTTATAACTAATGCCCATTTCCACTAATATAGATTAAAGTAGATTAAAGATCTGTTTATGTTCATTTCTATCAATGTAGATTAACTTTAATTTTGGTTTAACTTACTCTTTATGTTTTTCTAATTCTTAGAACTAGAATTTACTTTAATCTTGGTTTAATTTATTATCTTTTTCTAGTTCTAAGAATTAGAAAAACATATAAAGAGTAAGTTAAACCGAAATTAAAGTTAATCTACATTGATAGAAATGAACATAAACAGATTTGATAGAATAGCAAAGAAAATGTCTGAAAGCAGTTACGAGCATATTTTCTTTGCGCTACACTCTCAAATCTGCTTAGCTATAAATGTTAAACTTGCATCAGCAAGCTATAACTTGACTGTCTATTTTTCCCGTGTGGTTAAAAAATAATATCCATTTTACGATGAAATAAATAAATACGTATTATAGAATGTATTTCTTAATATTTTAGGGAAAATATAGATAACGCGCTTATAATACAAATTCGCTTGTATTCTCTTTCTCTTTGCAATTAATTTAGAAATACTTAAAAAAAGTAATGGAAATGTACATGCGGAGATATTAGGTAAAATGTAACGCGTAATAATAATTGCCAGTTATTGTAAATTCTGGTAAAATGTAACGTAATAATAATTGCCAGTTATTGTAAATTCTATGTCATTGATACTATTATTTTCACATATTAAGCGCATATTAATCGGAGCGTATGAAGCTGAAAGCGAATCGTAATCGCGGAGACCGGACGACATGAAACCGCAACGCAGCGCGTTTTTCGTTTTAACGCGTAAATTACCGGTCTTACAAATAATTGCATGTGATCAACACTAAAAACAGGTAAGATAGAGAGAGAGAGAGGGAGATTATAGTCAATACTGGGGAGGTTAAACGCTGGCAGGTGTCAAATCGCTGTTACCTGGGAATCTGCGGAAAGTGCAAACGCACGTCGCGAATTCTCGTATTACGCGACGCGATTGCGTAACCGCGGTCGGGATGAGGAGATCGCGTCGAGACAAAGAAAAACGAAGAAAAAACAAGCAAGGTAAAAGAAAGGACAATAGAGGTGTAAAAGAATGAAAGGTGTGCGCGTGGCAAGGCGCTGCATAGCGAACAGCGCGATAACGCAATATCTATTTCCGGAAAAGTAGGCGGAATCGAAGGCGAGATAGAGAGCGATTAACGCGGCCGCCGAACGGTGGTGACGCGAATTTTATCGCGACGTCGCTGTCTCGCGGTTACGTCTTGGACAACAATGTACTCCTCGTTTTAGACAGGGTGTAAACATCGCGTACTTTCTCCGCGGCTGTGCGGACGCTGGAGGCTGGAATGAGAGAGGAACGCCGCCGTTTTTCTACGCGGCGTCGACGTCGCGGGTGCAGTCGTCGGGGAATGAACGACCGAGGATTGAGAAACTCCATCGGCGAACTCCGAATTTTCGGCACTTTTTACACTGAGAGAAAAAATATCTTGATACAAACAAATTTTACTTAACGCAAAAAAATTATTTACTCGGTGGGTCCTAATAACTTATTCATTGTATTCAAGTCTTAAAATTTCTTGATTGAAATATTTATATTTATAATTTTTTATTAAATATTTATTTTCTTTTCGTTCTAGAAAATATTTACTGTTAGATTATTTTTATATTCAAGATAATCAGATTTTTTTATATTAGAAAACAATTTAGTTAAGTTTAATAATATTATTAGATTATTTATAAAATATTTATTTAAATGTAAAAAATGTAAAAGTACAAAGTAACATACTTAAGCTAACATATGTATTTACTTAAAACAAAATATTTTTACTTAGAACAAATACTTGTATCAAAAGATATGGTTTTAAAAATATGTTTTTTTTTCATTTGAAAAAATTTTTCTCTCAGTGTAGAAGAAATCTTCAGTAGACATTAATTTAATTGCTAAAGTATTTAGTTGAGGTGATGAAGGTTTTTTTCATCAAGCTTGGTATTAAATTAACTTAAATAGAAACCCCCCTGAAGTTCTTTAAAAAAAGAATTTAAAAATTTCTAAATGAAAGAGAAAAGAGTACGTTGAAGCCAATGACAGCAATTTAGTCCCGATTTTGCAAAGTTTTATTTTCAACTTTATTTATAAACCTTTCGCATCGCAACCTAATACTTAAAGCAAAAATTGTAAGAACAAAATGATGTCCAGAATTAACCAGTCGCAAGCAACAGTCAGAGAAAATAATAACAAAGGAGAGATAATATCATCCTTTAGATTGTATTCAATTTTGTAGACGATCTTAATTACAGTTTTTGTCATTCCCATTATTAAAGAATGTATATAGAGAAGTTTTAGCATGTGTATAATTACTTTCCGTATTATTTTCTCACACGATCAACGTTACGGATAAGGGGGAGATAAATTTTGCCGTGTGCATGTGATCTCTCTTGTTATTATGAGAAATCGTCAGGATGGCACGTAGATGACTGGCATTTTGACGAGGCGTTGCTTCCTTTCTCGCTGATCGACGTGTCTCGCTGTCGAAATTATCGCGGCACGTAACAAAAGTACAAACACACGTGAAATCATCGAAAGAGTGCGTGCCGAGACCGCCTGTCGTCTCAATTAATCGTCGTACGATTATCGTGATTGTTCAATTGATCACGCTCGAGAGAAACCAAAACTTTAACATCAGGAGGATCGTGAAAGTTATGCGAAAAGACTGCAGTCGTTTGTATAAACCTAAAGATATGATAAGTGGAAGGAGCCTGACGATAACAAAAGGAGGGTATCATCATTACGATCGCGATGATAAGTCACTCTTCTTTCGAATATCGCGCATAATTACGCAAATATTTAAATAATTAATTAATGATCACGTGCGATGAGTGAGATGAATGAAATTATCGAACGTCGTTGATCAATTCGACGGATTAACATGTAAGCACGCGCGTGGGAGTCAAACTGGCCCAGACGAAAGCTTTAAATTTACTAACCAAAATATTACATAAAGAAATATTTATAAAAATATGGATTTCTTTTAATTTCTAATGCTTGGAAATTATTTTATGTTCAGAACATGTCTCAGTTTATAATTAATTGTAAATAAAAAAAAATTTTGTTTATACATAAAAAATACATAAAAATTTTTGTTTAGGTATACATAAAAAAAGAAATAAATTAAAATGTAGGTCAAATGCGAGCCGTGCGAGCAGTTACGTAAAAAAAGTCACGCGAGCACTTACGGATTAAGCGGGACTTAGCGCGATTTTGGTGCTACTTCTTAATCCCTAGTCTTCGACTGCCGCAGCCGAAGACGACGCGCTCTCAAGGTTGGGCTTTCCTTCTTTCCGACGTAACGCACGCTCGGGGTCACGCATACCTTCGATTGGGGGGCTCGTTAATTGCACAAACCTTGGGCAGCGACTTGCTTAGCGCCGATCGGACGCGGCTGAAGATTCACTTCGACCGACACCGCAGGTGCCGCGCCGCTTTCCGTCTACGATTTTTACACGCAATTCGCCGCGTTTATGTAAGAGTATCGTGTGAGGTACAGGGTGTCCCGTACCCAGCGGCACAGCGTCGGAAAAACGATAATTCCACTTGAGAAAATGAGTAGAAAGTACAAAACTCTTCTCATATAAGTTTTTTTCTCGGACAGACAGAAAAAGCGAAAGAAAAAATCAATCGCAAAGAGATAAGATCATGAGAGATAAGATTATGAGACAATTTTAGTAACATTTCCTTCAATTTTCAACAATCTCTGCGATCATGCGTGTTATGATACATTATAACGATTATATAAATATTAGACAGAATATGCCTCGGTAGTAGCTGCTAAAGCAAAAAATAAATCTCTTAAAAATGCAATTAAAAAACAGAATCTAAATTATTTCAAATTATACGTATTTCAAATTATACGTAAAATATCATCTTACATAAGATAGTTACATTGTAAAAAATCTGTCATTAAAAAAATGTATAATCGAGTTTTTGTGGCTATAAAGATATTTCTGGATAAATATTAAATATTGCGTTGAATTAATATATAAAACTTTTTAATATTATTTTCTAATAATATTGCTTCGTAATATTACTTGGTAATATTACTTCGTAATATTACTTCGTAATATCATTTTATATTACGTTACATAAAAAATCATTTATACGTTAATATAAAGTGCAATGTTTAAAAAACGCATATGTAATACATATCTTTAATATTAAGTAATGCAAATGTATATTTAATGAGTTAAGGGGTTATTCTGGTTTGTCGGGTCAAAAAATCGATTTTTTAATTGCGTTTTCGTAAAGTTGGTAATCTTGAAAATATATTGCCAAAACCGTTCATAGAAATAACGTAAAATAACGGAGTTATTTACCGTAATAAAACTTTAAACGCGTTTTTCTCAAAACAGTATTTTTCAACCGCGTTAACATAATATCTCGGGAACTAATCGTTCGATCGACTTGAAATTTCGCGTGTCCACTCAGTATATGTTCTTTCATTACTGTACATAGGATATTTGATTTACGATATTATTTTATTTTGTTATATAAAAAAAATAAGTCAAATTTGTGAGTGAAAATCGACATCTTTTTTTCAAAACATTGCCGTTTCAACAATTTTCGATTTTTTCTCTATATTTTAGTACCAGTAATAGTGTAACTCTTACAATTTAATAATTTCTTTGACTTTTTTGTTTCATGCTACTACAACTAACGGAATCTTGTCAACGCGACAAGAAAACATTTCTGATGACGTTTTGCGTACCATCGCCTACCTCCTCACATATATGGACACGCGAACAATTTTTTACATATCTCTTTTATATATAAATAAAAAGTTCGATATTAATATATATTCTCATTTCTTTTAAAAAAATTCCTGAAAATCACGTAATTTTTAGCGTTCGAAACCAGAATAACTCCTTAATGCAAAGTATGTTTACAGTTTTTATTGCATCTTCGGTCAATGCCGTATAATATTGTAAAAAATCTCTTAAGATAACTCGTTTGTGATAAATCAATCGACAATCGACCGTGATGAATCAATGTTTTTTCGACGCGGCTTCAATCAAAAAATAATAATTTATGCTATTTTAAACAGCGACTTAATGTAATCAACAGAAGACCAACGCACAGGTGATACATGAATATAATGTCGAACCGTCTCATTATGCATAAAAAGTTTCTTACGATTCATAACCGATGATTTATGTTAGCCGCGATCAATCACTCATATATAGTATTGTATAATTTTCGTGAATTTATCAATCTGGACCTCACGCGAGTCAAGAAAAAGGTTAGGATGGAATGAAAAATATAAAAATGCATCACAGAATAGAGAAAGCATTTGTAAGTGTCCTCATGCATTTCAAGGATTAAAGAAAAGCCGAAGACTGTTACAATTACGAGTTTGACCGCTCATAAGCAGATCTCATCTAATAATAATAAATTATACGTACACTGAGAGAAAAATTGTTTCAAATAAAAAAAATACATCTTCTTAAAACCATATCTTTTGATACAAGTATTTGTTTGTTCTATTTAAGTAAAAATATATAGTTTTAAGTAAATACACATGTTACCTTAAATATATTACTTTGTACTTTAACATTTTTTACATTTAAATTAATATTTTATAAATAATCTAATAATATTATTAAACTTATAACTAAATTGTTTTCTAATATTAAAAAATCTGATTATCTTGAATATAAAAATGATTTAACAGTAAATATTTTCTTAAACGAAAAAAATAGTAAATTATAAATTATAAATATTATAAATATTTCAATCAAGAAATTTCAAGATTTGAATACAATAAATAATCTATTAGGGGATCCACCGAATAAATAACTTTCTTGTGTTAAGTAAAATTTTTTTGTATTGAAATATTTTTTCTCTCGATGTAAAATCGGGTGAAGCACAAATTGTTCGTTTAGTATTTTAGTATCGAAAAACACCGTCCCGAGAGTATTAAGACAATCGGATTTGCGGGCCAACCACGCGGCCTAGGCGGCGTCGAAAATAGATTCAGACGGTCATTGATGTAGGAACTTCACCCGCGGGAATCCGCGGTGCCGGACGTGAACGTTGTTCCCTTCTTGATTTATGCACTTGATAAACATTTGTCTTTTCTGCTCATATTTGCACGGGCAAATACTCCGGGCTACGCGCGCCTGACGGTACGAGACGCGAGAGGCTGAACTCGATTATTTTCCGCCGCCTTCTTTTCTTCACACCCTCTCGGGTCCGAGCGACCGCGACTCGAAGGCTCGCGTAATTAATGCATTCCACGAAATCCGACGAGAGGCGTTACTCCTAGCTTTACTAGAAGGGGATCTCCTTAACTACGCGTGCGTCTACGCCGCTTTAATATCGCTTTAATTAACCGGCTGCAACGGCTGTCCTCGGTCGTGCATCACGAGCATGCACAACGGATTATCGCGACAACGTGTAACGAAGCTGCTGCGATAACGTGCGCACGTACGAAATCGGGGCAAGGCCGGGACACCGGAGAATTCGTGAGGAATCGCCGTGTTTCGTGATTTTCGCAAACAAAAATCGACGATTTTGCGGGCCGGCCCGAGGAAGTAACGTCGTTAATCTCGTCGTTAATCTCGGTGTGGAATTTGGCGACAGCCGCAGAAGATCACGATGACGTGAAGATGATAAGTTCGCGAATAACCCGTGGCTGCATTTCGTCGAGATAACTTGCCATTATGAACAAGCCGATGTTCGTGATGGCGATGAAATGACGTTCTAATGACCCGTGGGAGATGCGGCCTCTGCCATTTCTTCTAAGGTTGCACAACGAGGCTGTGCAGCCGCGCGCATCTCTGATCCCGCGGGACACGCGTTACGAGGCATCATCGCTGAATTGACGATAATTAGCGATGTAAAAAGCCGTCGGCTTCGAAGTAAGCTCCGAATTGCCAATCTCCGCGATGCGAAAACCGATTAATGATTACATAAATCGCTCCTCTGCATCATCTTACACCTCGGATCTGACATCTTACACCTCTGGCTCGAACGTTTCGGAATTAGCAAATTTTTTATGTATCGAGACCTGATGGACGGCGAACTTCGGTGGAGGCAATCTGAGTGTACCGCCATGAGTTAGAAGCTAATTCTAACTTTTTCTAATCTCCGACACGTGCGCCCGTCTAATTAAATATACAAATATATTTGAGATACCGTTAGAAAATCCGGCAGGTTCATACGGAATGAATTTTAAAATTCTAATTCGGAGAATCCGATCTGAATTCAAATATCTCACGAGCGGAATACGACCTCGCGGGAATTCGAGTATAATTGCCCCCGCGGATTGACCCTCCAAGAACACACCAATTTTCTCTAATAACATCTCTCTGTGAAAATTACCGAGATACGTACACGGAAAGAACGATTTTGCTGAAGTATCTAAAAATTTAGTCAGATACAGATTAGAAAATAATTACGTTGGACCATCCAAAATAATTATGTAGGACGCTCAAGCTGTTTGCTAGAATGTCAAAACTTTTTGTAGCAGAGTCATTATGCTTGAGCGTCCTACATAATTATTTTGGATAGTCCAACATAATTATTTTCTGATCTGTATCTGACTAAATTTTTAGGTACTTCAGCAAAACCGTTCTTTCCGTGTAGGAGCGGAGAGGCGAGGCCTTTTAAAACGCAGTTAACACGGACGGGCCGAAATCGCAAATGGGCAAATTGTTTTCCAGGCATTTTGATATTAACATACAGATGCCAATTAATAACGTTGGACGGACAGTACCGTTTTACGAGAACGTAAGATACGTAACAGACAAGATCAATCTCGCAGATTGCATATGTCTAAACATCGTATTTGCACAGCAACGTCGTATCGCAACGACGTTGTTACCAGCATCATAGCTCTAGGGAATCACTACACCGTAACTCGATAATGTCAGCTGAATAATTCCGCCGATATGCGGAATAGATTAACCGGCATTTTAATCTTCCGTTATATAATTCATTCGTTAAGTACGCCTGTACTCTCGCTACTCGCCGAAACAAACGTCACGATATCATGGAGAGATCAGCGTAGAAACAATCACACAGCTTATTTACAATTTAAAGAGCCCGTTATGTTATACAGAGCGACCGCGAATTTGTCCGTTGAACTCGAGAAAAAAAAAACTCAGGAAAAAAAAGAGAAAGAGAGAAATTCCCGCTATTTTATATCTTTTATAAAGAAAAGTCGGTCTAAAATAAGTTAAAAATAAATTTCTCCTCCCCTCCAGACTAGAGAGAGAATACTCGCGGATTTTCGGACATTCCTACGGAGATTTCATCGGATTATCTCACCCGAGATAACAAGCGGATCACGAAATCGTAAGGTCGATGATGTAACCGAGGCGAGAAAGCAGATCCCGGATTTCGCAAGTCGACCTTCGAAATTTTTACATTTCCGTGTGCTTCTAGGCCGCAACCTTTCGAATTTCCAGGGATCCACGGCAAGGTAAACCGGGTCCAGGTCGCGAAGGGTAATCGATTCTTTTTCACCAACGAATCGGCGAACCGATGCCGCCGGGAACGACGATCGAGCAGCAGCCGCGGCGGCAGCGGAGCTGCAGCGAGCGGGGAAAGTGCATAGCTGCATGAAGTTGTAACTTGCCGAGAGTCGCTGTAACGCATTAATGGCTGCGCGTGGAAAGAAAGAGAGAGAGAGAGAAAGAGAGAAAGAGGCAGAGGGAGGGCAGGGAGAGAATCCCCTTATATAAGCGCCATATTAAAGTCCTTCCTCAACATCGTTGATGGACTGCCGCGAACGAAAACAGCCGAAGCCTGTTATCAGCAGTCTTTCGAGACCCCGCCGAACAATCCTACGTTCCATTATGCTCCGATGCGCGAGACGTCGTCGTTTTCGCGTCAGAGAAATCGCAGGATAATTCCGACGATCGGAACGGAAAATCTGCGAGAACGATTCTGGGCGTTCCGACACGATCGGCCTCACCGAAATTTCCTACCGCGCGGTAGCGCGACTAGATTACCTATCGTAATTCGCTTATCTCGAGATTAACTCTTTCGCCTTTCCTAATGACTTTTTCGTGTAGGCGCGATACGGTCGTCAGATCGAAAGATAAATCCGAAGACACGAGTAGCCCTCGCGCGTAATGAGAGCGCGGCCGAGTAACAGAAACACGGCCGTCGTCTACGAACGCGCGGCACGAGAGAACGGACGCTCCGGCCTTGGCGCAGGTGAATAACGCATACCGCGGCCTAAGCCGCGATTTAGCTGCGACTTTCATTTATTAATGAAACCGACGTTAATGACCAGTCCGGCGGGTCGGCGAGGACCGCGGATTCCGCTAAGCGGGAAAAGTATGAGTACATCCACGCGACGAGATCGCAGCGCTGAAAAATTCGGGAGAAAGCCAGGGGCCTCTCGTTTCAGATCTCGGTTTCAGAAAATTTGCCGGGCCGTGTCGCAACGGCGCGGCACTTTTCACGTAATAAGCAGATAAGTTGGCGTGTCAGCCGGCCACGAGAGCCGCGCCGGAACGGATTCAGCCCGCGATCGACGTGAGTGGATCGCGCTTGCCGATCGTCATCGACGCTGGTAGGTAAGTGGATCGATCGAAGTCACGCGGGGAATCGCCGCGGCTTGCCAGACGAGCGGCCTGCGGCACGCGATCGCGTTCTCCGGCGCGCGCGACACGCTTGTTCAAGACTATAAAAACTGCGTGGCGCGCGCGCGTTCTTTTTGCATCTCTCGTGTGTGGATTATACAACAGCTTTTACCGATTGCGTTACTGTATACAGTAACCGGCACACCGGTCGGCCGGGTGAGCGACCAGTTCACTCACTGGGTTTCCAGTGCGCACGATATTCCACAAGAGCGTATACCGCTTCTACCGCGCGACCGTACAACAACATTAAGGCCCAGTTCCACAATCTCCAGTTAACTTAACCGGCCGGTTAAGTTAACTGGAGATTGTGGAATTGGGCCTAATTGACCGTATGACACGCGCGGTCCGATTTGTATCTTGCCTGAAAGTTGTCCGTAATTAATCTAGAGCAGCAGTCCGCCTTGCATAACTTTC
>NJRL01000507.1:48556-59562 GCA_003063815.1 Aphaenogaster rudis
ACATACATACATACATACATACATACATACACACACACGGACATTTTGTTAAAATGTGTTTTTTCGACGTTTTAAAACAATCTAAAAGCTTTAATAAAGAAAACTGGAAAAAAAATTTTTTTACGAAAACAAAGCTTCCTCTATGAGGAAGCAAAATATAAACTATTAAAAAAATTGAACATATACATATATTAAAATTGAAAATTTATTATTACAGCGAATTTTTTAATTTTATAATGAAAATGTTTAGATGTCAATATCTCTTAAACAATTAAGCGTTTACGGGCGCTACCTCCAGAGGAAAATTTTTTCTTGTTTTGAGGTCCTAAGTTCATATTTTAAGTTAGGACATTTAACCCTGAAACACCCTGTATACATTCTAATACATACATTCAGTACGTACTAAGAAAAAAAATTGAATAATTCAGTTTGTGTGACTCTTTCGTGTACATAATGTATATGTAACATAATGTATATCTCGAATATGTAGAGAATATACTGAATTTACTTTCCGAACATCCTCACAATCTACATATGCTGTTAGGGATCCGATTACTCTTGCTCAGGTGCTCCTTTGTAACTCTTTCTCCGTTTTCCTACGCACTCGCGCTCCGTTTTGTCTCGCTTCGTCTTAGTCTGTCGTATCGGCGCCAGTAACTTTCTCGCTCCTTAACTGCCCGCATCCGGTGCGACGCAGTCGCGCGATGGCAACATCCGCATATCGGCGAACGTCGGCCAGCATAATACCTCGAATTCTTTCGAGCGCGAAAGTTTTAATAATATACACGTGGATGATAGGGAAACGTTTGCACGTGCTGCGTTTAACCCTTTCGTTCCCATTGCAGTCATATATATAGCTACGTATCACAAATTATGAAATAAAATATTGCAATCTATATTTTTATATCTGTGCACGGAAAAAACAATAAGGTTGCCACAACCACAATAATAGTAACATTTGGTACAGCCACGTCCTGTGGTTGTCACATTCACATTGATGTGAAGGCAACTATATGCATTTGGTACAGCAAACATAGTGAATGTTGAGACAAACATAGTGATGTTGAGACAAACATATATAGATGCACTACACAAAACAATGTGAATGTGACAACCACAGGACGTGACTGTACCAAATGTTACTATTATCGTGGTTGTGGCAACCTTATTGTTTTTTCCGTGTGGACATATATAGTCTTATATAGATGTTTATAAAGCTTTTGCGCTTGTATAGATAACACGTACTTTGATATGTATTTAAAAACTTCTCGGTAACGTAGAGTATCATCGTCTTTCATTTGGCGCCGTTATGGTTCGGTAATAAAAGTTATCATAAATGAGAGCTATTATAATAAGAGCTTGCAGAATTATAACTTCCTTGACATATTTTAGGTGAATTTATCAAAAGTAAAAAAAAGGTTTTTATTATGTATAATAACTTTGCAATTGCAAATTATTATTTATGGATGCAATAAAAATAACACGCATAAAAGTCCTCATACTTTTTAAAATGTCAAGATGTTTTTATGAATCGCTTATTTGTCATGTTACATGCACAAAAATACAAACAAATATGTTTTTGTAACTGTTAAATAATTTGGGAATAAAAGGGTTAAGGAATATCGTTCCGCTCGCGTCAACAATCGTTTGCGTGTAAATTCTTTCGGGTTTACGACTTTTTTTGAAAAATAGGGTCAAAACATAAAAAAATAAAATAGCGGATCCAATATGACGGATGCAAAAAATACAATATTATAAAATTCTAATGGAATTATTTATTATGGAGGAATGTATATAATATTTCACTTTTCATGGAACTTTCAGTAACATGTCCCAATACATAATCCTACATCACAACACAAATGGTTGTAGTTCTTTTCTCGATATTTTTGAAGCTACACATTTGGTATCGACAATACCTGCGACAGTTAAACACGTCAAACATGCGATCTCCAACATTTGTCTAATATTTTATCCTCCATATTTTCTTATTATATATAAGTAATCGATAGGTCTTTCTATTCTTTTTCATTGAAAAATTCTCCATTAATAGTTATTTCTTCTATCATTGAAATGTGAAAGGCTTGAAAATTACGCGCGTTTATACATTATGTATAGTATAAATATTATCAGATAATTTTTTATATTATATGATTGTATTTACAATACTTTTTAAATTAAAGTTCAAATAATTTTCTTTAAAACGAGCCCTAGTTGACCTTAATAACATAATATTTATCAAACATATGATTTTTAAACATGTTAAGACATACGAATTACAAAAATGTAGGTATGTAACTGCACATTACAAATTGCATAATTTTTTTTGAAAAGCAACCATGTGTTTTCCTCACATCAATTGATTCATCCCATTATTCTCTATAAAAGTATTAAGGTATAGTTATCAAACAATGAATAGTTTACAAAATATTGTATATTTCAAAATATACCAGAATAAAATATCAAATATCTTACAAACTATTGATTTTTTGATAACTCTACTTTAATACTTTTATATGCTAAATAACTGATGGAATTAAATTATATAAAGAAAATCACATGATTCCATTTAAAAAAACAAAGGTTACCTAAAAATCTCAGGAACATCTCCACCTAGAAAAAACATGTATCCATCATAAGACGTCTCCCTCGAAATCCTACAACTTTTGTTTGAAACATTTTTTCGTAAATTGATAAATAACCGTATTAATCGGAGTGTAAGAGAAAAAAATGGGACACCCTGTATATATATTTCATTGGATTCCTCAAAGAGTTAAATGTCACAGCCAAATATCCGCGGCGACATGAGTTTAACAAAACTTTGATATTCCACCTAGGATGCTTCATTCTTTGTCCATTTCTTCTTTTCGTGCAGCAGCCTCTTCCCTTTTTTATGGATGATGTAATCGTAGAATGCATAATGGCGTGTAATAAGATTAGCTCCGGTATATCCGGACACGCACACTTAAGCTTCAACCTAGACCTCGGTCCACTTCACTCGTTATTGCGAATTCGACGTTTTACGAGGAGAGCGTTACGCCGAGTCTGATCCCAAGAATCATTAATCTTCGCGGCGTAAATGAAGCGTTTTCACGCTTTAATACAAAGCGATCACAGTCCTCAGACGCACGTCTAGGAAATTCGCTTTTTGCTCGATTGAGTCATAGTCCGAGAGGCAAAAACACGTTGCTAGTCCCACATCGACCGATGGTGGTTGTCTGAAGCCGTGACGGATGGCCAGCATTTTATCTCTGATCTCACATTTACATTTTTAAGTCGGTCTTACGAGTTTTCGGCTCAAGTGGGTGTAGCCAAATCGTCGACTAAACATCTCTTAATCGCTTCGTTGAAGATGAAAATAAATGATAATGAATACAAAAAGATGAAGAGAGCAGAATAAAAGCCGGCTAAAGAATCATTTGATAAAACACCGGAGAGAATTCCTCAACGTGAGATATATCTTTAAAAATTCAAATTTTATTTTTTATATACAATTTAATACATAAGTAAAATTTAATTATTCCATGCTTAGATTCTATTCTTGCCGTAGCGTAAAACCGGATTATCAATCGTAAAAGCAATTGCTTGACACGCCTAGAAAGCATTTTATGGACGTCACTGGGTATTAATTGTGGTAAGAGAAGTTTAGTGCCCATTGCGAAATTTTAACTGGCTTTACATTTTGCCACGCGGTATACGTTTCTAGCACGGTAGCGTCTCGTTTTAACGGTGGATTAAGAAGAATTATGCGCGCTAACGTGCCGTTTCCTTTTACAGGCGCTCGACACCGTAGTAATTAGCGTTTATCGTGAATGAGCCATCTAACGTTATAAATCAAATAGGCATGCGCCGTTATAGACGCCTAAACGGTCAATATTTCCTGGTTTTAACGTGATTACGCGCACTGGTAAAGTATACAGGATGATTCTAAATAAGTGCAAAAAATTTTGGGAGATGATTCTTTATCGAAAATTAAGGGGGGTCTTTCATATAAACATATATTCCTATATCCCTCCTTGAGGAGTTACACTCCTCCAATGGGGAAGATGAAAATTAGGTTCTTGTTTTTTTTTTCAAATTTTGGACAAGTTAAAAAATGAAATTTGGTGGACATTTTCCACTAGTAAGAAGAATACTTAAAAATATTTGTTTAATTCTCCTGTATCGTTATAAGGGGATGAAACTAGCAACCCCTATTCAATTTTTTATAAAAACTTTTTAACGGGCCGGAATGTGATCATTTAAAAATATGCGTTAGAAAGCTTGATTTCTTTTAGAAACGTTTTTATTTCTTTTATTTTTTTCGTAAAATCAATAGTCTTTAAAAAAAAATACATTATCATGCACAGTACGGTGCTTCAAGTTACGAGAAATTGAATTTTAGAATAAAAAATACAAGCAAAACAAAATTATAATAAATTTTCTAATTTTCACCTGGCCCTTTGAAGATGTAACTCTTCAGAGAGGGATATAGGAGTATATGAAAGACCTCTCTTAATTTTCGACAAAAAGTCATCTAAAATTTTTCGCACTTATTTAGAATTATCCTGTATAATAATAAATCTCTTAAAATTACCTTCGTAACACGTCAGCAATTTTATTTCCGTAGAACAAATTGATTCTTCTGATCTGACAAATGCACAAAGATACGAGGGATGGGCAGCCGACATATAGAATTCCTTTTTTGTACCGTTACAGACTGGGAGCGCAGCATCCGCAGATGCAGCCAACATGGATTCCCACGTCGGTCTCGACTACATTGTGGATAATCCCGATTATTGCATCAAGCTCGCCTCAGGTAAATTGTCCGGCGTTCTCGATTCCGTAATCTCGCGAGATCGTGCCGTGTATTAACGCCTCTATATCCCATCGATTGCAGCGTTGGAGACGGCCTGCCCCTCCGTGAAGAAGCAAGTCGTGGAGCTGCTGTCGGCGCTGTGCGTCTACAGCCAAGACGGCAGGCAGAGAGCCATCGATACCCTTCACACGTACCAGGTGATCATTTCTAAAAGTACATCGCGTGTGAAAATACAATTTTTGTTCGTCACCGATTGCGATTTCATGTCGTATGCTCGATAACTGACGAACTGAAACGATCGCGACAACCCAAGTTGAAATTTTCAACTTACCATAAATCTCGCAAACGTTTATTTATATTTTAATAATGCTCCTTGGTCTTACACGTCTTCTTTTAAATTTGCTAATTTTTTTTATTACCTTTGTTTAACTTTCTTGTTTTATTGAATTTAAATTTAAATCTCTATTAATGCTGTTAGAACTACACCTCCTATCTTTCATCTTACAACTCTTGTCTCTTCATCTATTTTAGTCTCCAAGTCCTATCGAGATATTCAACTACAATTAAAAATGTGATACTGATTTCTTTCGTAGAACACAACTTTTATTATTTTGAACTAATATAATCAGTGTTAAGATATCAAATACTATCAAATACGCCAAATGATATTTTATTCTAGTTCTTTTTGATCAACAGATGTCCCTATACATATATTTGTTTATCAATTTTCATAAATATGCATACACATTTTAAGGCTTTAATAGGAATAGCTATAAAATTGTCTGTTTTGTGACATTAAAAAAAAATTAGCTAAAAGTATCAGCTGTAGTATTATCACTTTATCGAGTAACAAATACATCATCGACCATAATTTTTTGTACAATTGCATAATGTCTTTCTCTGATATTTTTCGAATATCCAATTCCTAAAAATACACAGCACGTAGAGTCCTTTTCGAGGTTCTAAGAAAATTCTTCTTTGACTCCCAACATGGAGAAAACGGAAATAAGTACTTAATTTGTAGTATTAAAAGAAGATGACAGCCTATAATATCATATCTCGAGAACCTACATTGATCCTCCAAGGGCCGGTTGTTCCAACTTCTTGATAAGCTAACTAATAGTTAAACCATATGTCTTTCTTTGTTTCTCCTTCAAATTAGACAAAGATAAACATATGATTTAACTGTTATGTCGATTTCTACCAACGTAGATTAATTTTAATCTCGGTTTAACTTACTCTTTGTCTTTTTCTAGTTCTAAGAATTAGAAAAAGATACAGATTAAGTTAAACCGAGATTAAAGATAAGCTACATTGGTAGAAATGGACATTAGTTAGCTTACTAAGAAGTTGGAATAATCGGTTCCAAGTTTGATAAAACTTGCAGGTCCAACGTAGAATTCAAATTTCGACTCGATAAATCGTAACCCCGCACGAGACGTTGCCACGAGAGGCGCGGCATTTCAGATGCAGAAGAAGTGGCCGTACCTGTGCATTGGTAAAGTAATCGTGTGCCGTGCTTAGGTAAAAGTCACGGTTCAAGGTCTCCCTTCGACGAACAAAAGAACGAAGCGCACTGCAATAATATACTCCTCCTAAACCCGATGCACATACCGCGGCGCGCAAGTAAGAGTGAATTGCCGTAATACGTTCATTGTATAACCATCGCGTTAGGAAATATATTTTTATCGCGATGCGATTTGCATACAGGGGACAAATCACCATCGTTCTCGCGATCGCGCGTTCCCCACTGGAGATAAATTCTTTCGTTGTACCACGCGGCGGTGTCCAAGAAAGTCCGAGTCGAAATTTTAATTCTACATTAGATCTGTGTAAGTTCTATCAAACTTACAAAGAAGATATACGGTGTGTAAGTTGCATTGCTCAACGACATATGGCTAAAAACACAGCTTATTTCAAGACATGTCCAAATAGGCAATCCATTTTGGTTTTATGGGTTCAGAGTTTCAAAAGTCACATAGGAACAGGATTGGGAAAGTTACTTTGTAAAAAAGTAATTAGTTACAATTACAGTTTTTTCTCTGAAAAAATAACTAGTTACCGTTATAAGTTACCGACTCTGAAAAGTAACATGTTACAGTTATAGTTACTCAAAAAGTAACGAGTCGTTACTTTTCAGTTACTTTTTTGTTAATTTCTTGTAATGTTTACGCGCGCGCATTGTTATTTTAAATACAAGAATCTTACATTTCTAAAAATTTCGTATTAAAAATTATTTTACTTATTATACTAAACATTCGATTATATCTATGCTATATTATTTTATATATAGTAAATTATAATTATTTTAAAAATTTAAAATCAAAATACATTTAATATATAAACTGAATTAATAACTTATAATAAATTAATATACAGGGTGTCCCATTTTAAAGGAGACAGTGCTATATCTCGCGAACCAATGATTTTATTGAAAAATGTTTGAAGTAAAACTTACTCTGTTTCGAGGGAGACATCTTATGATGGACACAGCTTTTTTCTAGGTGGAGGTGTTTCTGAGATTTTAAGGTGACTTTTGTTTTCTTAAATGGAATTATATGATTTTCTTTATATAATTTAATTCCTCCAGTTATTTGGCATATAAAAGTATTAAAGTAGAGTTGTCAAAAAATCAATAGTTTGCGAGATATTTTATATTTTATTCTGATATATTTTGATATGAAATATAAAATATCTCGTAAACTGATCGTTTTCTGATAATCGTTCCTTAATACTTTTATGCGTAGAATAGTGGTATGAATCAATTGATGTGAGGAAAACACATAGTTGCCTTTTAAAAAAATATGTAATTGCATATTACAAATTGGTTAATTTTTTTTAAAAGCAACTATGTGTTTTCCTCACATCAATAGATTCATCCCATAATTCTACGCATAAAAGTATTAAGGTACAGTTATCAGAAAACAAACAGTTTACAAGATATTTTATATTTCATATCAAAATATATCAGAATAAAGTATAAAATATCTCGCAAACTATTAATTTTTTGACAACTCTACCTTAATACTTTTATATGCCAAATAACTGGAGAAATTAAATTATATAAAGAAAATTATATAATTCCATTTAAAAAAACAAAGGTCACCTTAAAATCTCAGGAACACCTCCACCAAGAAAAAATCTGTGTCCATCATAAGATGTTCCCCTCGAAACAGAGTAAATTTTACTTGAAACATTTTTCAATAAAATCATTGGTTCGCAAGATATAGCACTGGCTCCTTTAAAATGGGACATCCTGTATACACTTGAATCAAAATTATAAGATTGATATTTTTAAATTAAAAAGTTCACCAAATTCGAACGGTTATAAATTTGCAAAAAATCATCGTAAACCAATGGTCCGGAGCTTGTTTTAAAGAGTAAAGTTCCAACTTTAATATTTATATAATAGCTATTCTCGAAGATGATTTATCACTGAGCACTTCATTCTGCTGAACGCAACTCATATATTGATGAATAAGTTTGAAATATATAAAGTAACTATAAACGTAACTATTAAAATAGTTACTAGTTATAAAAAATATGTAACTGATTGTAAGTTAAGAGTTACAGTTATAAATGTAAAGAAAGGAATGAAGTTAAATTACAGTTACAGAAAAAAAGGTAACTCTAACTGTAACTTCGTTACAAGTAACGAGTTACTTCCCAACCCTGTATAGGAATATATTAAAATACTATAGATATGAGCGATTTAATGTATTTTATATATATATATATATATAAGTTTGTCATTTACATGTTTTCACTTTGCAAATATATACATCAATAATAGCATGGATAACAATAACAATTTTTACAACGAGCACATTGTATAAATATCAATATATCACAAAAGTAAATATAGACAAATTAATTACAACGAGAGACGAAACAGAGAGACAAAAGAAAGACAATGTGCAAATTAACACGCAACTTTAGAGGGCAGTATCTTAAACTGAGTATCCGTCAAAGGAACATTGAGGAATTGTTTTTAGAAACAAACATATATATATATATACAGGGTAGGGAAAAAGTCCCGGACCCCTGAAATATCTCGGAAGGAGTGAGATATAGAAAAAAATCCGTATGGTTGATACGTGGTAATTAATAGAATACCATCTCTTGCCAGTTAGGTCGATTTACAATTTATTACGTATATAGAAAAAAATGTTAAATACAAAAGTAGTAGGGTACAAGGTCAAGGTCACCATCAAGTGCCCCACTTTGAACCCTACTACTTTTGTATTTAACATTTTTTTCTATATCCCACTCCTTCCGAGATATTTCAGAGGTCCGGGACTTTTTTCCTACCCTGTATATATACTGGAACTTTTACGGAAACACGCAACAGAAACACAAATGTTCTATGTTCCTTTGGTGGATACGCAGCTTTATACAGTTTTGTATGTCAGCTGAAACGGACTTCACTTTTTAAGTTAGCGTGATTTCTATGAGTCATTGGGCTATTGTGACACATTAGTTTATGCGATGTGTCATTGTAAAAATTGTTATTATTATCCACATGTCATTATTGATGCACACGTTTGTAAATTATAAACATGTAAATGGCAAACTTGTAAAATACATTAAATCGATCATATCTGTTGTATTTTAATATATTCCTATGTGACCCCTTTAAATCTCTGCAATTCCTAAACCCATAAACGTCAGTCAAAACGGATTGCATATTTAGACATGTTATAAAATTAGTCATCTTTTTAGTCATATACAGTTGAGCAATGCAACTTATATGCTATATATCTTTTTTGTTAGAGGATCAATCTAGGTTTTTGAGATATGATATTATATAGGCTGTTGTCCTCCTTTGATTATTTCCGTTTTCTCCATGTAAAGAGTCAAAGATGGACTTTCTTAAAACCTTTAAAAGAACTCTAGGAGCTGTGTATTTTTAGGAATTAGATATTCAAAAATTTGTTTCATATTCCTTTATCTCACATATTCTATCTGCAATCAATGCGTGCAATTTTATCCTTAATTTTAAAATGCAATGCATTAATTATGTAATTTACTTAACTACAGATAGAACATGTGCGATAAATAAATATTAAATAATCTCGTAAAAATTAATTTGTAAGTAATTCGACAATTGATTTTCTTTTTTTCTATATAATATATTAATTAATTAATTTTATTCTTTATTATTACTTAAAAATTACTTTCATATATATTAATTTTTGGTCTTTTCATAACGTTTTTTGCTTTGTTGTAGTTTTAACTGGAATAAAATATCATTTAGTATATTTGAGTATATATATAGTATTTTATATATACCTTAACACTAATTATATATTAGTCCAAAATAATAGAAGTTATGTTCTACATGAAAGAAACTAGTATTTTCAATTATAATTGAACATTTTAATAGAATTTTTGGAGATAAACAGAGACAGAAGTTGTAAGATCAAAGATAGGAGGTATAGGTCTAGCAGTATTAACAGAGATTCAAATTAAAATTTAATAGAACAAGAAGGCTAAACAGAGTTGACGAGAAGGAATTATAACAGAATTAAGAGAAGTTGATGCAAAACTAAGGAGTATATTATCGAAGTATAAATAAACATTTGCGAGATTTATAGTTTAATGTATTTTAATTTTCGGGAAGGTTTACGAATAAATCATGCTTGATCAACGTAGATCGGAAAATTCGGACCTACACGTAAAAGTTCGAAACTATTCCCGGTAAAAAATGTTTCATATAAGAATATATAAATATATATATATATAATTATATATAAACATATATAATTATATATATAAAATATGCCCATATACGTTTTCTTTCTCTTGCATAATCTCTGTTGGTATTGTATATAAGAAAAATAATATATATACAGGGTGTCCCGTGACTCAACTGCAATACTTTAGGAACGTGTTGAGAAGGTCATTTTAGGTCGAAATTGTCTTATGAACATATACCCGAAACTCGATCGTTACCAAGTTATGGATGTTTTAATCTTTTATGATTAGCTTTTTCAATAAATATCAAATTATTGATTGTACATTTATTTTATTAATAGACATGGATTATTTAGTGATAATAATTACAAATGATTTTCAAAATGTCCTCCTGCAGCTTCTGTACACATTCTGGCTCTTGTTAAAATTGAGGCAGTAGCTCTCCCGAGAGTACGATGGTCGTCACGAATGGATACAGCGGCAGTCATAATTCTGTCGATGAGTTCATCTC
>NJRL01000507.1:68619-85827 GCA_003063815.1 Aphaenogaster rudis
ATATAAAATATCTCGTAAACTATTGATTTTTTGATAACTTTACCTTAATACTTTTATATGCCAAATAACTGGAGGAATTATAATATATAAAGAAAATCATGTGATTCCATTTAAAAAAACAAAGATCACCTTGAAACCTCAAGAACATCTCCACCTAGAAAAAACATGTGTCCATCATAAGTGTCCCCCTCGAAACAGAGTAAATTTTTTTTGAAACATTTTTTCGAATAACGAATATTTCAAGAGATAATTGCGTGGATCGTTTAAAATGGGACATCCTGTATATGGATTAATTTGATTCCTTCATGCACAATTATATTTTTCTAAATATTTTAAACATAATACAGCTGAAATATTTTTCTCAATTATTAAATAATTTATAAATTTCCAAATTTAATTTTGCAAATGTACTACTAAGATGATTCGCCATATCGTTATTGTTTTGCCGAAATCCTATTTCGAAATTAATTGCGCAATCAATTTTATCAATATTTCATAAAAGATCAATATTTCTACATTCATTTGTTTAACCCATATAATTTTGCAGATCACAAACTTTATGTAAGATTTCGTCATATAATTTTATAAATGTTTTCCTATCGGGATAGAAAAGAACTCACTCTACTTTGTGTCTATTATCATCTCTCATTCATGCATATGTTCATATAAAACGTATGTATGTGAAGAAGAGAGAACGCAAGACACACAAAACAGAGTGAGTCCTTTTTTACGTGCACCTCGACCTTCACTCTTCAGTTTAGATATATTAGCCTAATAGAAATATTCTACTGAAAATGTAATGAAATTTTTTACTGAAATGTATTTGAAATTCTCTCTCAATTGAACCAATTTCATTATTATTCCATCAATATTTCAGTAAAAATTTATTTTTCACTTAAATTCGGTAAATTTCATGATATCTAATATTTTTAAAAATTTGTTATTATTTTTCAACGGTATAATTTAACTTTCCTTATATTTCAGTAGTACATTACATTTTATAAGGAAAATTATGATTCATTTTGAAATATATTCAGTAATTTTTCCATATAACTTTCATTTCACTCATCGATTTCATAGTACTTTCAGCAAATAAAGATATATTTCCATCAGAGTATAAAAGTATTTCCATCAGGATATCTATGAAATTATATAAGAAAAGTGTTCTTATATAGTTTTCCTCTCTATGCCCTATAAACGGAGATATCGTAACGCTAAGTTCAAGTATGTAAATTTGAAAAAAAACATCTACGTCGTCGTCAGACAAATTTTTGTGACTTTCCTATTTTTGATACGGGAGCAACCAGGTGTCAAAAGTTAAGCGCTAACATCGCTCGCGATTTACCATACTGTCTCTTTGACAGACGTCGTTTGACAGGACTAGTAAAACGATCACGATGGAAGAAATTCGAATCTGCATTGGTAGAGTGGTTCGTTCATTGGGATAATAAAGGCATTTTAAAAAATATCAACAAATTCAAAGCTAGTTATATGTTTTTTAAATATACATGTTAATGTTACTAAAAAAATGATATTTATACAAAATTACCTTTTTATACAAAAGATAAAAAAACGGTGCCAAGTACACGCGCCCCCCATACAAAAGATTTAATAATATTAAAACTATCGTCAACTTGTAATTACCAGTAAAATCTAATACAATTATTGTACTTTAAAAATAGTTTCAGTATTACATATTATAATTGCACTATTCTAACCGCGGATTCTGTTTGGCACGCCTGGGTCGTGTTAAATATACACATATTGTATTATAACATATGATCTATCCTTTTATATTAATTATAAAAATATCATGAATAAAAAGGTATATATTTTAAAGATTTAAATATTATTTTCAAAACTCTTGAAAGGAAAATTTTTCATATTTGGGAAGAAATATGTATAGGGTAACTCCGGTATATACGTCGCACCTAAGGAAAACTTAATTTATCAAGTACTATTTACTATGTTTAAGGTAAATGAATTATACCAATAAAAACTTTATATTGCCTACTACTATAAAAAAGAGAAATATGAAATATTTATTCTTTGTATTTAACAAAAAAACTTTTAAAAACCCTTGCATTTTTGCCATATATCCCATAGGGGTGGGATATATGACTATTCATGGGTAGGATATACGCCTTATAAAAAATTTACAAATAATGTTTATAAATAAGGCAATAAAATGATATACAATAACTTATAAATGTGTGTAAAAGGTTTATTAGAGTATAAGAATAATAAACAAATACGCGAAACATAATAATAATCTTGTATCTTTGCGGGCCTGATTGGTGGCTATAACCATCAATCAGGAAGTGGGAACAAGTTCGCGTTTCTCTACTTTTTAGGACTCGTAGACTACACTGAGAAAAAAAAGCTGTTACTTCAATTAAAGTGTTATCACGGGGTGCCAAAAACATAAAGTAGTTCATTCAATTGTATTATTATTAGACCCAATGTCTGCATTTTTAAACCAATAATTCAATCATTGTTTTAATAATCCAAATATTGGGTCTATTAATAATACAATTAAATGAACTACTTATGTTTTTGGCACCCCGTGATAACACTTTAATTGAAGCAACAGTTTTTTTTCTCAGTGTACAGAGCGTTTGTACTACGGCATAAATCCCGCACGCTAAAAATGCCGTATATCCTAAATAGGTGGGATATACAAGATATCAAGCTAAACAAAGAATACAAGAGCTATGCACTTGTATTTTTCTATATTTCATCCTTTACTATCCCTGTACACTTATGTATCATGAAATAACCATTAAGCCTTTTACATTCTTTACAGTAATCATTTTACGTAGGTCGTAATACATGATCGCGCTACTTAATTGAGAAATCGATTCAACTTACGATGGTTTCATTAATATTAACAGTAAAGAACTGAAATCACAACACAATACTAATATGGCATAAAGGCACATAACAGAGTGGTTGCGAGCAAATTACCTGTACTCCTTCTATTTTTTCTGACTTTGCGGCGTAAATCCCCGCGCGGCGTAAATACCGGAGTTACCCTAAATTTAATAAGTAATAAATTATTAAGTGTAAGATCAATTACAGAAACATAAATAAGAATATATTGAATTTTATTCAACACTTTAAATTAATAGTCTTATATTATTACATCTGCCTGTCATATTTTTCGATAGTATGTTCAAAATGGTTTTAATGCAACCCGGGGGCGCCAAGTTTTTGTACGTCACGTTTAGTCTTAAGACCAAAAGCTTTATTTATATAATTTAAAATTCGCAGCAGAATCCGCGGCAGAATAATGCAATTATGATATCATGCAATACTGAAACCATTTTTAAAGTAATAATTATATTAGATTTTACTGATAACTCTCTACAAGTTGACGCTAGTTTTTGACAAATCTTTTATACGGGGAGCGTGTACTTAGGGGAGCTGTTTTTTTACCTTTTGTAAAAAGATAATTTTGTACAGATACGTGAAATATCGCAGAATAACGTTCACTTTCTCACAGTAATTAATTCAACGCGAGTAATGATCGAGAAGAGTGCAATCCCGGGGACGATACCTCCATCGGTGACGAGTGATGAGCGAGAAATAGAATCGAGTGAATCCGGGCGATTCGTCTGCCTCTGCGCATTCTCGCCGACATTCTCGGCGAACGAAGACGAAAGGAGAAAGCGAAAGAAATAGGAAGAGACAACTAATTGGCAAATAAATACTAATTTCAATGAATGCTTAAGAAATCAAGAAGTTTCTAATTGAGAGAAAGAAATACGGGGAAAAATAGGGGGAAAGAGGGGACAACGGAAGGAAGACAGATAGGGAGAAGGGGTGGGAAAGTGCCGCGGCGTTGCGGCAGGGAGAAAGGGGAAGCGAGGAAAGCCCGAATTAACTCCTCACCGGCACCGATGCACCTGCGACCGCGTCTCGCGCCGCGCTGGAGCCAGAAATGCATCCGACGTCGCGACGCGCCGGCCGGCCGGCGTTCTCCGCGTTGCCTCCGATTCTCGGATCCCCGTGTGACCAACGAGTGTTCTTCCTCATCGTCTTTTCCTTCCTGGAGCATTCATCCGCAACGTCCGTGCGATCGTCGATCAGCGGTAAGGAAGAAGAAGAGAGAGAGAGGAAGAGAAGGAAACGCCGATCTCTTCCTGATGGACCTTCTCGGTTTTGTTGACCTACATAGCGACCGATGTCTCCCGCGGAATAAGCTACCGAGTGTCCACGCAGTGTCGTAAAAAAAAGTATCAATTGTCCTCGAACAAGTACTTTCGATCGCGTCGACGACGAATCTCATCGCTGTTCCGTTGAACTTCATTCCTATACAGCACAGAACATTGCAGCAACATTTCGGCAATATTGTTATGTTACTGCAATATTGTTATGTTGCTGCAATTTCTGTGCTGTATGGGTTATTTCTCTTTGGGAAACCGAAGCGTTCCTCGTGTGCTTCCAGACCGGTGCGTTTGTTTCTACGGTTTGGATATTTCGCGAATGCAAAACATTCGTGTAATCTACTCCGCGGAGTTCCACTCCGGCGTGGCAAGGTTCAGATGTCCGCTTTGCCACGCGCGACGCGTGAAGATTTCGAGTATTTTGGGGGAGGGAAGAAAGCGTTTTAGTGTGTTCTATCTTCTTTTTGCCGCTCTCCACGCGAAGCGTGCCGGCAGTCGCTCGCCGTGAGTCATTGCCGTGCTCGCATTCGTGTTCTTCTTTATCCACTTCTGTTTTGCTCGTGGCGAAGATCGATGGCAGGATTGGACTGCCACGGAGAGTATTTTGGTACGCTCTTTCGGTAGGACGCAACTGGAAGCTACCCAGACCGTTCTGGACGCTCGACTTCATCTCACGACTCACAGTTTGAATCTCAATCGCGTGTCTCCGTCTCGGCCCTTAAAATTTTAAATCGCTACATCGCGTATTTATTTAACTTATTATGATCACTGAGATAAACATTTTGTTTTTTTTACGGAATTAACCTTTTTGTTCTCACTATAACTATACCCGGCACAAAATTTTTCATATAAGAACATATCTGTACTTTAAAGGTAAAGAATCGTATATCCATTATTATAAATTTTGAGAAAACAGGGTATAAAGTTTTAAATAGAGAAAGAATGTATTTTTTAGATATAAAATAAAATTAACAATTTAATTTTTTGAATATTTATTAAAGCAATGAAACTGACATGTTTTTTTGTTTTTGTTTTTTACCTATATAAACATTTTCAGTACAACTTTTTCTAATTGTTGTATTTTAGAAACTAGTTCTTTCTCTCTCTCTCTCTCTCTCTCTCTCTCTCTCTCTCTCTCTCTCTCTCTCTCTCTCTCTCTCTCTCTCTCTCTAATGGACATAACATCTTTTACTATATTAAAGTTTAAGCTCCTGGTATATTGGAAAAAGTATTAACTCAATTTTGACAAAAAGTGGACATACGATTTACCTTTGAGAGGTACAGATATATAAACATATAAAATTATATATAAAATATATGAATATTTTTATATGAAAAATTTTTTACCGGGTATATGTAGCTCTACATATCATGAATTATGAAATAAAATATTTTGCGGTCTATATTTTCATATCTGTGAATATATAGGGTGAGGTGGTTAAACTTGCACATATTGAATAACTTCCAAATAATGTTTTATAAAAAATTCTTATATATGTTACCGTAAATGTGATAAATAGGAAAGTATACATAATTACCGAATTAATCAAATTTCCCGTAACATATACAAAAGTTGGATAGCTTCGAGAGGTACATTACGTAGTGTATGTACTTTGTCTGTGAATGGAAGCGTTTCGAAGATAAGGTCAACGTTGTTTTTTTAAATGGAATATCATATTTTGTGTGGTATTAGATGGGACCATAAGTTTGTTCGGTTTTTTGAGCAAAATTCGAACGCAAAATGTTAGTCAGAAATATTTTTAATCGGTTAAATATACACCATTTTGTTCGGTCGCTGTCGATTAAAGCTTTGATTTGGTCGATATCAGTGAGGATTGGCCGACCAGAACGCGGACCATCTTCGAGATCCATTTCTCCTGAATGAAATTTGACAAACCACTTCTGGCACATACGTTCGCTTACGGCATCTTCTCCGTACACGGCACATATCTTTTTTTGAGTTTGCGCCGCATTCTTGCCTTTACGGAAGTAAAAAAGCGTTATGTACCGAAAAACACGTTACTCCCTTCCATTTTCAAACTGTTGCCAAAAGAGCTGTATGTACAGATTTAATTGCAATAGTTTTTATCTCTAAATGTGCGTTGAAATATCACCTTCCAAAATATATGTATATAATATTTCATATATTTGAAAGGAACTAAAAGTTAGAAAGGCATTGAAAAATATTTTGAACGAAATCAATCATCTCGATGAACGTTTTAGAAACTTTGTCAATCGCTTCAATCACGCAAAATATCTCGTTAATTATTAAGTTTGGGGTTTAGCTAACAAAGGTTAATACATTTTAACTTAGAATTTAACGGTCTTTCAAATTAGGGGAGAGTTACTGAATACGTACCGGTCACCTAAATTGTACCTCATCAATATTTTATATTATTACTTAATATAAGCAACATTTAGTAACAAAAATATGAAATAAATGAGAAATGAATAATATAGACAAAAAATTAACAGGTTACATCTTATTTTGTGCGTGCTAACAACACTTTAAAAAATCAGGTACAACTGATGTTAATTTTTTATTAATTTATGTAGCTGATAATAATGTAATCATGCAATTTTATTTTGAATTTTTATATTTTCATAAAAGAAGGTTTATTGTAGAATATTTTACATTTATTGTATATACATACTTGCAATTATTACAAAGATTAAATCGATATTTTTATAAAATCTATCAAGTTTCCTAAATCGTACCATCACAAGGTTTCCTATATTGTACCGGTAGGATTTAGGAACTCGTGCTTATATGAATACGAATGTTAATTGCAAAAATTTAAGCCAGTTTTATTTTGACGTTTTACCTTTTTTTATTGTTATGTATTAATTATTAAATACTTGATTCTTTTTTTATAAATATTAATTGATATTTAAAAAATAGGTATTAAGTAATGATCATTAGATGATGAGTTTATTAATCTTATATTTTTAATTATTTTCATTCATAAATTACTAAGATACTTTCAAGGAGATATTATTTAAAAGATCCACAGGTATGATTTAGGGACCGGTTACCTAAATCGTAGCCTTTGCAGCATGTTACAAAAAAACTTATAACAAATTACTTTGTTATTGAAAGGTTAAACATGTAATAATTGATGCCTAAAACATCAAGCTACAATTTCCATCGTTTATTTGCGTACAAATCAATATCAAATGGGAAATATAACAAAAAATAGCTTAAGTAGTACACATTCGGCAACTCTTTCCTACAAAAATAGTATATTTAAAAAAACAAAGTTGATCTTTAAATCTCCGAAACGTCTCCAACCACAGAAATGAACATACACTACGTAATATGCTCCTCGAAACTATGCAACTTTTGTATATATATAACATTTTTTTTATAAAACATATAATTTAGAAGTTATTCAAAGTATGTAAATTAAGATGCTTTACTCTATATATTAATTCCTTATAGTCTTATATAAATGACTGTAAAGAGAGAGAGACTTTACGCTTGCATAGATAGCACGTATTTCGATATGTAGGTATTTAAAAACTTCTAGGTAATGTAAAATATTATCGCCTTTTTTATATGGCACTGTTATGATTCAGTGATGAAAGTTATCACAAATACAATAAGAGCTTCTAAAAATTATAACTTTCTTTCGACATATTTTAGATTTACCAAAGTTAAAAAAGAAGGTTTTTATTATGTATTAGCATTTTTGCTCGCGCTTCACGAGGGCTCATCCTTTATATTTAAGTTCAGCTTTTTAGCCCGCGCTTCGCGCGGTGATTTTTTTAGACCGTAGACGGTGTTTTTTCCACGAATAGCATTTATCCGCAAAAAAATGAGGAAAAAACCCACTCGGCATGTAATATTTCTGAAACATTACTGCAATACACCATGATTGCACTAATGTTTCAAAAATATTACATGCCGAGTGGGAATGAACCTTTTTCTGAAAACTTTATATGGGGGCCCCTTGACCCTGGGCTGCCAACCCTTCAAAAAACCGTCTACGGTCTAAGTTAGAGTATCATGAGAAAATATACCAAAATTGGTGGTTCTACATTGAAAATTGTAGATTTGCATAGCGGACAAACAAACATACAAACATACATACATTCATTTTTATATATATAGATAGATAATAATTTGCAATACAAATTATTATACATAGTTGCAATAAAAATAACATGTAGAAAAATCCTTATACCTTTTCAAAATGTGAAAATGTTTTATGAATCGCTTATTTGTCATGTAACATGCATACAAATACAAACAAATATCTTTTTTATAGCTATTAAATAATTTGAAAATGAAAGGGTTAAAACTTCAACTGCTGTTGCTCTACCTGTTTTTATTTTAGCTTTACGACAAATGTATCAACTTGAGTGGCTTGAATGAGAATTGTGTCACGAATGATTAATTTTGTATCTGTCACGATTCAGCATGCCTAGAATATTTCGCGTGAATCCCGATCTATTTATTGGATTCAAGAATTCACACCGAAATCCATGATGATTATTTCCGTGCGCTTTGAAGACGTAAAATCGTCCACGGAACGCGAACTATTCGAACACTCCGCGGCTCGTAAAATACGCATTCTCCATAGATTCCTGATTTACGATCGCGTTGCGACTTCTTTGCATACAGAATTTGACGTCTATGGTATTTATCATAACATTTCGTTAACCGTTTTTGGGGTGGTGAACAGCCAGACGGAAATTCTTATCACAAATCGGTCGCGTTATTTATTTTAAATTTAACCCTCAACTATACATATGTATATATTTTTGCAATGTACAGGAACGGGTATTTTGGACCCGAGGCTTTTTCTTTTCGCTGTATCTTCCATAAATTTTAACGGATATTAATTAATTTTTTTCAATTAGAACGCTGAACTGTATAGAATCCAAATCTATAAACGAAAAAAGGTTTTGATAATAATGTCAAAAGTTATAACTAAAAACATAAGCAAGAGTTTTGAAAAAAAGTGTGAGAAACAGTGTTTCGCTCGGGTGATTTGGACCCGTTTTTGTAGTTAAGGGTTAATTGAATTGGGGCGAAGTCGTGAAACTATATGAAATGCGAAAGGAGAATTTACCGATCTGAGAATTGAATCTTCAAGAAATGCTCGCGAATCGTGCGAGCCGAATATAAGGAGGAGAACGGCACGATAACAGTTTGAAGTGTCCACGGATCAGGATGATTGTTCTTGCAGGAAAAGTCATGCGCCGGACGTGAGGGTGCAGCTGGACGCCTTCGACGATCAGCGGGAGACCGACGAGGAGCTCACGAATCACGGACCGCCAGGGATCGATCTCTCCTCCCACGTGGACGTCTTTTACGCCATCCTCGGCCAAGTGAGCGACTTCAGGCATTTCTTTACTTCCCAGCTTCCGCCAGTATTTTCGATAAATATTCGCGATCAATCTTGGAGGAGTCGATTTTCTACCTCTCTCTCTCTTGCGCGGTTTTTGTCGCTTCTGCCAGTCTCCCTCAAATAAACACATCGCGTTATATCGTCAACTATTCGGCCATTAAACTCCCTCGCCACTCGATTCCCATAAAAGCTATTCAAAGCCTTCTAATCGAGACGAGCGCGTCGAGTAAGAGACGCATGCAAGAGACGCCTGACAAAACGCAGCACACCCACAGGTCGCAGACACTCCGCAGGAGATACCCTTTCTGAGTGTCCTGCAGCATCTGCTGCGGCTGGACCCGAAAGACGCCGCCAGCGATCTGGCATGGGACACCGCGGAGACCCTGGTGCACCGAGCCACGTTGCTGGAGAGTCGCGAGGACGCCACCAAGTTGCTGAGGTCGCCTAGTCTTCAAGTAAATTGCCCGCATTTTTTTCCTTGCGTTTCATTTACGCTTCTCGAGAAGAGAAGAAAAGAAATATCAAGAATCCGCGAAGTCATTTCGCAAAATAGGGATTGTGATACTATGCAACGCTTTTCCAATCGCTTCTGAGAATTATTAGCGTGACGAGGATGATTATACGCAATCCTTCCACGTAAACGAGAGTCGACGGTAAATATACCGACACTATCCGTTACGACTATGTTTTTCTCGGACTTTCGCCGATTACGCAATCGACGGAGGGAGACGCTGCGATGGCACCTGCGTTACATCAGATCAGCTTAAATTTCGCGATCGCACTCGCGGGAATCGTCGTCAATGTCAACGCGCGCTAACGCAGGCTAATGTAACGCCCGCCATGTACTTTTACTTTCTGACCGTACTTGACCGAAAGACGCGAGTCCATAAAAGAAGAAACCCGTACCACGCTTTGTGTCGATGAATCACGAAGCGTGATTCGCACACGCACTTATCCGCGCTCCTTCCGTCAGTCGCGCAATGATTTTGCAAAACAAGCTATTTGCCTTTCAAAATACAATTTCAAAGATGTCCCACATTCTTTTCTGCGAATGACAATCATCTAATCAGGGCATCGCGTGCATCAGCTGATCGCGTACTAAGTTTAAGAAGTATATACTTCTTATTATATGAAATATACAGGGTGTCTCTGAACTCAGTGCCAAAACTGGTACAGCGACTTTAGCACATGAAAACAAGTCGAAAATGCCTAATAAACATATGTCCAATTCCGAGCGGTTTCGGAGTTACGGGGTATTGAAGTTGCTTTCGTAAGAAAACATGAATTGAAGTAAATGTTGTTTAATGTTCTTTATTCTATTTAAAGCTTTACAAAAGATGTTCAAAAATTCCTCCGTCGACTTCGACACACTTTCTAACACGAACTAATAAATTGTTTCGAGCTTTTTGAAAAACGTTTAGAGTTTCGCGGATGACATCGTCAGCATTAAGTCAGCATCAATTGTTGTTCTGTGAATCCTGAATCTCATTCTGATAGACTACACGGAAAGAACGATTTTGCTGAAGTATCTAAAAATTTGGCCAGATACAGATCTAAAAACAATTTTATTAGACCAAAAGTAACTACATAGGAATGCTCAAACATGATGATAATGCTACAAAAAATTTTGATATTCCAGCAACTATTTTTTGCGTCCTACATTATTTTGATGGCTCAACAAAAGTATTTTCAGATTCTTTCTGTGTAGATCTTTCATTCATCTCCAAAGCTCGAAACAATTTATTAATTCGTGCTAGAAAGTGTGTCGAAGTCGACGGAGGAATTTTTGACCTTTTGTAAAATTTTAAATTACAGAATAAAGAACATTAAACATTTAATTCAATTCATGTTTGCTTACGAAAGCAACTTCAATATCCCGTAACTCTGAAACCGTTAGGAATCGGACATATGTTTATTAGGCATTTTCGACTTGTTTTCATGCGCTGTACCAGTTTTGGCACTGAGTTCAGAGACACCCTGTATAGAGGGAGGAATAAAGAGGAAATTATTGGAAATTATTGGAAGCGAAGTAGAAAAGAAGATATACAGAGGAGTACAGAACAAGCAAGAGAGGTTTAGAAAGAATAAGGAGTAAAGTCTAGGCAAAGCCCTGGTGAAAAAAGTCCTCACAATATCTCATAATATTTTTAAGAATTTGTCATGAATAAATTTAAATTTATGAAGATTTCAAAAAAAATATCTTAAACTTTTTCAGATTTTATAAGCTTCTTCAGAAATTATAGAATGAGAAGTCTTAGAATATTTTAGAATTCACACATATGAGGAATTATGGAAAAGTAGACTTTCTTAGCACTTCTGAAAAGTGTTCCAATTTGTATAAAAAATCTGAGAAATTTTACAAAAAGTTATAAAATTATACAGAAATTCTAAAAAATTCTGAAAAATTATATAAAGAATTCTAATGGTTTTGAATTTGGAGTTAGAAGACTGAGATTTGAATTTTTTGGGACCAGAGCCTTAAAGTTAAGTAGGATAAATAGCAAAACACTTAAAAGATAATTTATATGGTTGAAAGTAAATGTAGGTAAAATAACAAGCGAAAAGACAAATGTTAAAATATAAATGTTAAAATGTAAAAATATAAAGTAAGACAAAGTAGCGTGAAGTAACGTAATGTAAAGTAGACAAGATGTGTAAAAGGTAAAGAAAGAAGAAGCAAAACATTTCATAAAGCATTACATAAAACATTATATTACACGGAAGCTCATCCGAAACCGCAAGGCAGAGATTAACTAAATATCTCATACGAAATATACTTCTCGCACTTTGTACAATCGAGATTACACATAGAATAAATAAATAAAAACTATATCCAACACACAACTTAACGATACTCGCCGAATTCGAACAGACGAATCTATGCTGTCACTGTCGCGGCGCCGATCAGACGTGCGGAACGTCGCGGAAAGCGTCATTGCCGGCGGGCAGCAGCTCGACGGTACCCTTACCGCCGCCGCCACCTCCGGTTCCGCTGGCGCCGAGTCCACCAACCCCGCCGAGCGGCAGCGGTTTTGTTCTGCCGCCGCCGCCTCCGCCGCCGCTTTTCGCCAACATCGCCACGTCTGATGCATCGATGGAGCCGCCGATGCCGCCACCCCTACGCGTGCCCCCGGTTGCACGCGCGCCCACCCCCGAGCCGCCCAGTAATCACGCCAGGCTTCTGCCACAACAAGAAATTCCCACCCCTAGAACGAAGATGAAGACCATTAACTGGAACAAGATACCCAATCATAAGGTAGGAGAAGAGCTCTCGAGGATTTAAATCGAAATAAACAATGCTTTCCTATTTAAAGATTGATGTTCTTGGATTAGATTAAAAAAAACCTCAAGACATATCGAAGCCAAACTAGTTATATGCAAAGCAATAATATCAGTAATAAAGTGGCTAGGGAAACAAGCAGGCAAAGATATCGAGATGTTATAAGATTAATTTATTTCTACATAAAAAAATGAAAAAATAAGACGTTTGGTACTCACTGAGTCTTCTTCAGTTAATAATAAATAATGAATGGTATAGAATTTTATATGATTAACGTTTATTGTTTTACATTTTTTACATACGTTTATAAAAATAATTATTTATTATTGACTGAAGAAGACTTACTGAGTACGAAACGTCTTATTTTATCTTGATTTATGTACAAATACTTAGTGGCCATTTTCCTAGCCACTTTATCTGATATTAAAAAACCTTAAATGAAGTAGAGAGGATTCTTAAATTAAACGAAGAGAAAATCAAATTTACAGTGTCGAAATCCTTTTTCATCTTTACTTGTAGGTGATTGGCAAACGGAACATCTGGTCCCTCGTCGCGGACGAGCATCAGAATTCCCCGATGGCGGATCTAGATTGGGCCGAGATGGAAGGCCTGTTCTGCCAACAAGTGCCGCCGATGGTACCTCCGACGATCTACTCGACCTCGTGCGGTACCGGCACTGATGCCGAACGACGTCGTCGAGAACCGACAGAGGTTGCTTTCTATTTTGCTTAGTGATGGATTCAAGACAAGACAAGAATCGGACGTACTTGTCTTGTCTTGATTTTTCAAAATCGAGTATTATTATGTCTTGATCTTGACAATTAATATCTTGTCTTGATTCTTGATTCTTACAAGATTCTTGCAAGATTCTTGATACTTTTATAATATCTATAAATATTCATTTTTACAACATTCTAATTTTATTATTTTTGAAAATTTTTATAAAAGTATCGAAAAAAATATATTTTTGCGAAAAAAATGTTCACTAAATACACAGAAAATAAAAAATAAAAAAATTTTACAAAGTGTTATTAAAACATAAAATTATATTACTGGTAAGAGTAGATATGAATATCAAATATTAAGAGACATTAAGGTATTGTCTTGCGTTAAATATTATTATAATTTTACACAAACATTTTTATAAAACATTTATGTTTTATTAAAATTTACGGTTTAAGTATTAGGCTTTATTATATAAGATTTAATTATTATAATTTCTTTTTCTTTCAGATTTTGGTATTATTTGGTATTATGTACAAAGCAATATATTTTTTATATATTCCTTTACAATATTATTATTTGAATATTAAAGATTTCCTATAAAATTATTCAAAATAAGAAGAGACTTCGGTTTTCAATAAAACTAAAAAGTTTATTGTTTTTTTTACCAATTTCAATTTTGCATTTAATTATTTAAAATTGAGAATGGACGGGGGGATTTCAGCATGATTATAGTATAGTGTTAAATAACCTATATATGTGTATATATATATATATATACATATATATATATACATATATATATATATATACATATATATAATTATACACACATATATATAATATAATTGTAATTTCAGTTGTCAAGAATCAAGAATCTTGATTGATTTTTCTTGTCTTGTCTTGATCTTGAAGTATAAATCTTGTCTTGTCTCGATTTTATCAAGCACAAGAAATTTGTGTTCTTGTCTTGAAAAATCAAGACAAGACAAGATCTTGAAACTCTTGTCTTGTCCATCACTAATTTCGTTTTGCGGTAAAGAACAACAGATCCGTTACTTTCGATTGTCTTCTTTTTAATCTAGATCGCGTTACTCGACGGAAAGAGGAGCCTGAATGTTAACATCTTCCTGAAGCAGTTTCGAAGGTATGATAAGGATAATAAAAATTTATCGAATGCTTCATGTAAGAAAACGATTGTCTTAAAAATTTATGGAAGCACGCTGTAAGTATTTTATTTCATTGTATTATTCCCCCTTTTCCGTATTCTTCATTCAGTTCGAACGAGGACATAATCCAACTGATCAAGGAAGGCGGTCACGATGATATCGGAGCAGAGAAGCTGCGTGGTCTGCTGAAAATATTGCCGGAGGTGGACGAGCTCGAGATGCTCAAGAGCTTTGACGGCGACAAGTCGAAGCTCGGTAACGCAGAGAAGTTCTTTCTGCAGCTTATCCAAGTGCCAAAGTAACAGTTCGTTATGTATACCTAGAGAAAGATTACCCGAGTCGAAATTTAAAACCTATTATAAATCTCGCAAATGCTTATTTATACTTCACTAATGCTCCTTGGCCTTGCAAGTCTTTTCTGAAATTTGCTAATTCTTTCTTATCATCTCGGTTTAACTTTCTTGTTCTATTGAATTTACATCTCTATTAATGCTGTTAGACCTACACCTCTTATCTTTGGTCTTACAACTCTTGTTTCTTCACTTGTATGAAGTCTCCAAATTCTATTAAGATATTCAACTACAATTAAAAATATTAATACTGGTTTCTTTCACATTGAACACAACTTTGATATTTTAAATATAAATGAGAATAGACCAAATGTCGGTCAACCGCGGATCTTGGTGCGTAATAATAATTTTTTGTGAATTCCCTGTTCATGCGAACTGCGCGCCGCATATTCGTCGGTCTTGAAACACAATCCTTACATGAAGCCGGAATTAATTCACATGTTAAATTGACGAGCAATTTAATAGATTTGATGCTCACTAGCATCTATAAGATCCCCCCATCCCCCCTACCCCGAAAAAACTTTGATATTTTATTCCAGTTCTTTTTGATTAACAGATGTCCTTACATATATTTGTTTATTAATTTTGATAAATATGCATACATATTTCAATGCTTCAATGGGAATAGCTACATACAAAATTTTCTGTTTTGTGACATTTCTGTAAAAAAAATTAGTGTCAGTTATATATATAATGTTAGTTATATTATCATCTTGAGCACCAAATACATTATTAATCATATAATTTATTGTATAATTACATAATACTTTTCTATGAGAAGGTTAATAGCCCCAAATTCGAGCAAACAACAACAGATATTAAATTAAAATAAACACATTTATTAAAAGGCAAGATAAACGTTAACGTTTCGACTTAATTTAGTCTTTTTTAGAACGTATAAATAATTAATTAGTCATATCGTAAAATAAGAACAATTAAAATAAAGTAAAATTGTAATTGAGATCATACATGAAACTCACAGAAAATGAAGAGAAACGCAAAAATATCGTAATAGAGAAAATAAAAATTGCAATGACAGTCAAGATTCGGTTATATATAAAAACAATGAGTAAAAAAAATTGTGTCAAATAATAAAGTAAGAGAGACATCGTAAGAAGTCTAGTCACATAATCCAAAAAGCTTCCAATTCTTATTAAATGAAATGTAAATCCGACCAAACTTAGTGGTAACTGTGTAAAAAAACACAAAAAAAATAAAATAAAAAGTGTGCAAATTAAAAATTTGCACAGTGCTTCCTCATCAATTTAAAGGGGGTCACATTAAAAAGAGGCACAACGCATCATCAACATTTTAGTTGGTCCACAAAGCTTCTTCTATGAGGAAGTTTTTTTTATTTCTTCTTTTTTTTAGTTTGGCTTCCTCATAGAGGAAGCTTTGTAAACCAACTAAAATGTTGATAATGCGTTGTGCCTCTTCTTAATTTGACCCCCTTTAAATTGATGAGGAAGCACTGTGCAAATTTCTAATTTGCACTTTTTTTTAAACTTTTACAAATAATTTGGCCCCAAATTCAATACCAACCTTGTTTTAATGATACTCTATCGATTAAAAAAAATTAAGCTCGATATCTCCACATTTGCGGAAGTAAGAGCAACCACGGATATTTCTCAAGAAATTCAAAATTTTCTTAAAAGAGAACCCCTTTACCGATCATCGCCCAATTTAATAGGAATCTTCCTTAAATAATTCTCTATCGATTAAAATAAAATTCAGCCCGATATCTCCAAATTTACGAAAGTTAGAGCAATCACGGACATTTCTCAAAAAATTCAAAATTTTCTTAATATGAGCACAAAAAGAACCCCGTAACCGATCATTGCACAATTCAATAGAAACCTTCCTTTAATGATTCTCTATCGATTAAAAAAAAACCAACCCAATATCTCCAAATTTGCGGAAGTTACAGCAACCACGGACATTTCACCAAAAATTCAAAATTTTATAAAAAAAGAACCCCTTTACTGATCATCGCGCAATTCAATAGGAACTTTCCTTAAAAAATTCTCTTTCGATTAAAAAAAAAGCAACCCGATATCTAAAAAATTGCGAAAGTTAGAGCAACCACGGACATTTCTCAAAAATTTAAAAATTTAATAAAAAGAGAACCCCTTTATCGATCATCGCGCAATTCAATAGGAA
>NJRL01000507.1:85987-121904 GCA_003063815.1 Aphaenogaster rudis
CACACACACACACACACAAAAATAGATATTTTGTAAAAATGTAAATTATCAACGTTTTAGAACATTCTAAACACATTGGCCTTAAAAAATAAAAATATGAGTTAGCAAACATGTAAATTTTCGACGTTTTAGAACATTCTAAACACATTGGCATTGAAAACTCAAAAAAATTTTTTTCACGAAAACAAAGCTTCTTCTATGAGGAAGCAAAAATTGTACAAAAACTAACATTAATAATTAAAATTTAACAATAAGACGGAAACACTTACATAAGTGATCAAAAATGCGACTAGACATAGATACGGTGAAACAAAAGCGACCTGAACAGTTTAAGAGTTAGAGTCAAACTAAGAACAATTTACATAGATAACGGAACGTGACATTCCCCCCTGAGATCAAGAGCCAATAACCAGATCGTTTAGAATGCTGTTGTAGGAATCACCCAATAACTCGGTATCTTTAGCAGAATTGATTCCATTGGATTGCTCTTTGATGTGTATCATTTCTGAAATGAGTCGGTTTATGAAAATTATGTCCCGAGTCTAAAATTTTTGTATTATTCCAATCAAATATATGATTAAACTGTATGATATGTTTCGATACTACAGAGTGCTTCGATTGATCTAATTTAATATTATTTTTATGCTCTTTCAATCTCGTGCTAAGCTGTCTTTTAGTTTGACCTACATAAGAGGCATTACAATCACCGCACGGAATCTTATAGATCACATTATTATTTGTAAAAAGTGAATTCCTATCCTTTTGAACCCTAATAAATTTATTAAGTTTATTAAGCACTCTGTATCCTAATAAATTATTCGCTTTGTCAATCGATGACGTTATGTTTTTAGACACAAAATTTAAATTCGGGAGAACGACAATATTTCTGCGTGCACCAGTCTCATTAGAATTGTTCACATCGTTGGTATCTCTTTGTAATGAGTTGTTGTGAACTAATTTCCTTAATCTAAAATTAATTTGTGTGAAAATCAAATCTATCGGAGAGCCATTGTCGAGGAGAACATTGATAACAAACGTCAAATTATCACCATAAAAACAAGGATGGGACAACAAAACTGCTCGGTCAACCAAGCTATAAATAGTCCCCAATTTATGGTTGAGAGTATGGCAAGAGTAAAAGGAGAGAAGTCTACCTGAAAATGTTTTTTTTATGGAACCAGTCAATGAAAATCTTATTCTCTCTAACAATTAATCTGAGATATAAAAAACTAATACTGCGATTCTGCTCAGTACTGTAATTAAGATGCTCGTGAAAACCATTAAACGCTCTCACGATATCCGAAATTGAATCGACTGGTGCCGCAAGAATAATGTCATCGACATACCGATAATAAAACGGAATTTAAACATCCAAAGAACACAGAGCATTTTCCTCCAGATCTTACATAACTATATCAGCCACTATCGGGGATAATGGGGAACCCATCGGAGGACGGAGATCCAAAAGTTTGTTAGTAAATAATATTGTTGAACGTGAAAAAAGTGGAAGATAAAACAAATCTGATTGCAAACATAAATTCATCAAATGGAATCTTAGTTGAAAGCTTAATAAATTTCCATCTTTTTGTTATACCATCTATGGCAAGATCCGTAGGAACGTTCGTGAACAAAGATGTTACATCTAATGAAACTAGAAATCTCTGTGTTCCAAAATTTTTCTAGTCGAATTTTTGACCACTTATATGTAAGTGTTTCCGTTTTATTGTTAAATTTTATATTTATTTTATATTTATATTTTATATTTATATTTATTAATATTAGTTACTTTTTGTACAATTTTTTATTTTATTTTTTTGTGTTTTTTTTTACACAGTTACCACTAATGTAAGTTTGGTCGGATTTACATTTTATTTAATAAGAATTGGAAGCTTTTTGGTTTATGTGACTGGACTTTTTACTTTCTTACTTTATCATTTGACACAATTTTTTACTGATTGTTTTTATATATAACTGAATCTTGACTGTCATAGCGATTTTTATTTTCTCTATTGCGATATTTTTGCGTTTCTCTTCATTTTCTATGAGTTTCATGTGTGATCTCAATTACAATTTTACTTTATTTTAACTGTTCTTATTTTACGATGAGACTAATTAATTATTTATACGTTCTGAAGAAGACTAAGTTAAGTCGAAACGTTAACGTTTATCTTGCCTTTTAATAAATATGTTTATTTTAATTTAATATCTGTTTGCTCGAATTTTAGCCTATTAACCTTCTCATAGCTTTTGCTTTTATCGAGCGGTATAATATTTTTAATTTATTTACAGTACTTTTCTCTAATATCTTTCGAATATCCAATTCCTAAAAATACACAGCATCTAGAGTCCCTTTGGAGGTTCTAAGAAAGTCCTTTGACTCTTAACGTGGAGAAACGGAAATAAATATGTATTCGTAATATCAAGGTAGACAGCAGTCTATACGATATCATATGTCGAGAAAAAAAGAAGAGTTTAATAAAACTTACAGATCTACTGTAAAATTAAAATTTCGATTCGGGTAATGTCTTTCCTATTAAATTAAAAGTGAAATAATGACACCATCGATATAGTTATAAACTACGCATCGAGTGCATGCTGTTGAAGGAAGAATTCGCCGCGAATATGAGTTATCTGGAGCCAAGCATCAACTCGATGATACTTGCCGGCGAAGATCTCATGACGAACAAGCCTCTGCAGGAAATGCTGTATATGGTCCTGGTTGCTGGTAACTTTCTCAACTCAGTACGTATTTGCTCGCCGACGTACAGTTGAATTCTGGACAATATTGATACGGATAAGCAAGAGTTGATTATCGCGTTGTTTGCAGGGCGGCTATGCTGGTAATGCGGCGGGTGTGAAACTCTCCTCGTTGCAGAAACTAACGGAAATTCGCGCGAACAAACCAGGGATGAATTTGATACACTACGTAGCATTGGTAAAACACCGATTAGTTAATTATGTGATTGAGTAAAATCGAATATATATATATATATATATATTCGAATATGGATATATATATATATATATATATATATATCCAGTTTAAAACCTCAGAAAAATAGGACAGCCCTATTTTCGTATAGGGCTATTACTTTGACAACTTTGAAGTTTCGAAGTTTCGAAAGAATTTGAAGCTTTGAAGTTAACTCCAAACCTTCGAAGTTTAAGGTGCCTTTGAATAGCTTCGAAGTTAACTTCGAAGCACCTTAAACTTCGAAGGTTCGAAGGTTTGGAGTTAACTTCCAAGCATCTTAGACTTCAAATTCTTTCGAAACTTCGAATCTTCGAAGTTGTTAAAAGTAACAGCCCTACTTTCGTAATTAAAATTATATATATTTTAGCAAGCCGAGAGAAAACGGAAGGATTTATTAAGCTTTGCGAAGGACATGACTGCCCTAGAAGCAGCGACAAAGTAAGAATTACTATTTATATTATAGCAATCGCGAAAGAAATGTTATTTTCACAAGCATTCTTCTTTACAAGGACGACGATCGAACAATTGACCAACGAATTTAATAGTTTGGATACGAAGATCAAAAAGATCAAGAATCAGATCCAGCTCTTTTCGACCGAAAGCGATATACAAGAGCAAATGGCACAGTTCCTTCAGGTAACGAAGATAACGACTAATCTATCTCGTATTGTATAAATATATACAATACGAGATAAAAATTTTTAGAAAGGGAAGTAAAAAGTGAACGAAACTTTTGGTTGAAATCCGCAGATGGCCGAGCGAGAAATGGCGCAGTTGAAGAGGGATATGGAGGAGCTCGAGGGAGTGAGACGATCGCTCGCGGAATTCTTCTGCGAGGACACAAATGCGTTCAAGATCGAAGAGTGCTTCAGGATATTTCATCAGTTGTGCCAGAAGTTCAATCAGGCGGTCGCGGAGAACGAGAGACGGCGTATCCAGGAGGAACAGGTTCTGGCGCGTCGCAAACAACGCGAGGAGCAATTGCTGGCGAGAAAACGATTGCGTGAGTGTATACGTATCCTCAGAAAAAACAGAGCGATACATATTTTTACAAAAACTAGCGCGGTTTTGCGTTTCATGATTTTAATTATTGAGCTACGAACCGTTTTTTCGTAAATTGAAGGCGCTATACCTTGTGAAATGGTCCTAAAAACAGATAAATTTCGAATTTTTTTAAGAGAGCGCGTTTTTTCTTTATCTTTTGGTAGACGTGTAAGATTCGTATTTCTTAAATATGCAGTGAGCAATCAAGCGGAGACACCAGGCTCGGAATCTGAATCTAACTTGATGGACTACGGGCTTTTCGATCTCCACACCGGTTTACCTCAGAGAAATTATAGCCGCGGCGAGGCCAAGGTAAATTTTGCCATCTACTTAGCATGTACTTGTAATACCTAGCGCGCTTGAAAAAAATAGTGGCACTAAATTAAGCACGAATAAATGTTTCGGGGACAAAAGTAAAATCCATGAATTATAAAATCCGTTTTAACCTTTAGAGAGCCGCAGAATGTTTTTTCTTAAATCACGAAAATTTCGCTCTAGAAAAATATATATATAAACAACAAAAAGTTAATTTAATTCGACCTGACTGGCCAGATGTATTATACAAAGAAAGGCACTACGTTTCGACCATGGGGTTTGGTCCTTTTCAAGTGCGTTACAGGATTATATCGTGAATAGACGTTGGCCTCTATGGCATGTAAACTCATAAGATTTCGTTTTATATTTTTGACACATAAGTATCTGTAAGTTGTAACATTTTTTATCGTTTATATATTGCGCATTTGTGGCATTTATTGCTCATAATCCGTTATCTTTGTTTTTAGATGACTTTCTTGGGTGAATGCCATAGATTTATGTACCTATATAATCCACTGTAACGCACTTGAAAAGGACCAAATCCCATGGTCGAAACGTAGTGCCTTTCTTTGTATAATACGTCTGGCCAGTCAGGTCGAATTAAATTAACTTTTTGTTGTTTTTATCTATTTACTGGCGAAGAAAAGATTTTATTTTATTCGTTTTTTCACACTATTGACCGAAATATATATATGTTTAACATATACTCATAATCAGATGCAAAATATGACACTGATTCCGAAACGTTATAACGTCTCGCGACTTTCTAAAGATTCTAAATAAAAACATAATTCCGTGTTTGACCACACACAATAATATTATTACAAATTATATGGACTTGGTCCATTTTTATTTCAAATCTGATAAATACTATAATAAAAAAATGCGTTGAGTGAGATAATCGAATGTCTCTATAAACTTCATGAACTATGATCTTTTTCTGTATCGTAATAAATAAAGAGTGACCCCAAAAATCGCCTGTTTCGTCACCTTCGAAATCCGGTTTGAATTTAGTCCTAAACGATAGTTTATAATAAGACATTAATCCTTGAAAAGTTTCGAATTGAGCCTACTTTCAGTTGTTGAGTTATAAGGCCTCAAAGTTGCTATTATATACCATCAGCCTTATGGGCTGATGTCGTGAACAAATAATTGAGATTATTTCATAGTCTTGTCATATATAAATAAATATATACATGTAGCAGCAACTATATATAGGAGCATTAATTTTGAGTGGGTAGTTGTTCGTTCTACAGTCCTTTCAGGATAATTTACGAGCATTAACAACAAGTGCTGTCATTGCTTCTTCAACAGTCCTTTTCTGGATAGTTGGCGAGCATTGACACTGGGTGATGTCATCGCTTCTTTAACAGTCCTTTTTAGGATAGTTCGCGAGCATTGACATCGGGTGCTAGAATTGGTTCTTTAACAGTCCTTTTTAGGATAGTTATGACAAAACTATCATGAAATATATCGTGAAAACTATCATGAACTGATCTCAATTACTTGTTCACGACATCAGCCCATAAGGCTGATGGTATATAACAGCAACTTTGAGGCCTTATAACTCAGCAACTGAAAGTAGGCTCAATTCGAAACTTTTTAAGGATTAATGTCTTATTATAAACTATCGTTTAGGACCAAATTCAAACCGGATTTCGAGGGTGACGAAACAGGCGATTTTCGGGGTCTTTTTAGGGTCACTCTTTGTTTTTTATTTTAAATACGATTGAAATAAGAGGACCAAGGTAAACAAATCTTCGACGATATTTGTAGATAAGAAGGTTGCAGAATAGCGGTGTTACGTCGGACGAGGACGTCTCCGTCATTGGATCACCAAGTATCCGACGTCGTTTAGGATCATGTTCCGGCGGTCCTGATCAACAGACTACCAAAGAAGACACATACTCACCAGGTATCATACCGTAACTTGCGTACTGGAGAATGCTGCGATATTAAAAATCTCTTGAATGGTACAAAACATTACTTTTTTGTATTAATCAAGTTGTTACCAGTAAGAATTGAATTTTCGAATCTTCTACAATTCTTTGTATGATCTGCTACTATCGTTTGCAACCAGCAACGAAATCGTAATCGCGATAAGTATTCCACGATATTTTATTTGATAGATATCACGCCTAACGGGACGCTTCGTCGGCGCAGGAGTAGAATACCCTGCGAGGACGACGACGGAAACCTAATGGACTTCTTACGAACGTCCGGACAGGATAATACACGGGAAAGAAAATCATGGGGAAGTTTAGGTATTTAATAATACTTGATTCGTTTTACAACGCTACAGCTATTAATGAAATTAAATTTTTCTTTAAAATATCGAAGATCGATCATGGGCGCGAAGAGCTCGCGGACAATCGCGAAGAGGGGATCTGCTAAACGCCGATTTTTCGGGGGATCGAGAACGACCGAGTTCGCCGTCTCCTCTCGCGGAGAGTAAACCATTCCTGCAAGAGGAGGAAGCAAAGCCAACCGGGTAAGTCGATGACAATGCAATTTGTAGGTACCAATTCGATATAGCCTTTAAATTGCGCCTCTCCATTTGAAGACTCGAAATAAAGAGGGACGCATATACAGAAGGATAAAAGAAAACAAATGAAAATTTAACAAAAAATAAAATGCTCAATGAAGTCCGATTAATTTATCGTTTATGGAAATCAGGAAAGCCTGGCGACAGAAGATCGAGGCGTGGCTATCGGAGAACGAGAAGGAGGATCGTGCGGGCGAGCAACTTCAGAGAAGAGCGAAGCAATTGCATCAAGCGAACCGACGATCCTTCGAAGACTCAGGTAGGCAAACTTATTTTCCGCAAATATCGAAATAATTTTTTAGTACTGAGATTTCTAACATAAGATGTGTCCAATTACAGAAAGCGAAGGCAAGAGCTGTCCGATGAACACCTTGGCGGAAGACCAAACCATGCTCGAGGGAGGAGGATTCTCTGAAATTTACGATTGGCGACCGTCCGTTGAGAAAACGGACGTGATGCGCACGATGGAGGCCATTGAAGGTGCGCACAAATTATAAATTTATTGTAATTTTATCAAAACGCCACCGTTGATAAACATTATTATAATATAATAATTGCAAACGAGCTCAGGTGACATCCATGGCGATTGACACGATTGACAAGTTTAAGCGAATATTGTTCGTTCCAGAAGCTCAACCGCTATCGTCCCAGGACAAATCTCCCTGGCGAAAGTCGAGCTTGAACGTACCAAATAGTACGGAAGAGACTGATCCGCGTTATTCCCGTAGACTTAGATCAAGACACAGCACGGAGAACGCTCTCATGCCGAGCACACTGCAGGTAGGTGTGAATAGAACCAACTTATTAAGCTTAATTTAGTGACAAGTAAGTATAATAATTGACAAGCAAGCGAATGATATTGTAACTTTTCTAAATAGAGTTCGACAGAGGAATAATCACATACTCTCGGGCAATGTTAAAGTTTCAAAGAATTAAATTATGTCACGATGCATTTACAGGCGATTAGAGAAGAGGACAGGAAAAAGAACAAGGTCAGTGACGCGATGAATTTAGATGCCCAGGACGAGTTGACGATCTATCTCCGGCAGCCTTATACCGGAACGCAAGTGCCCGCAACCCGGCGATTCTCCAAACTCGGTAGAAAGGCCACGGACGAGGAAAGAGTCAGTGATAAGATTGAGATTGATTCGGACAACATCGAGACACCACCGGCAACCAGACGGTTGTTCAGTCCGCCGAAGGAGGTAAAACCCGTGGAGAAGGAACCCTGCAAAAGGGAACGTTGTAGCAGCTCTCTCCAGAATCGAGAAATAAAGACTGCGATGTTGAAACCGATTGGCCTCAATGGCACAGATCTTGGTACTGGTAAGTACAGATCAGAAACAAACGAGGGATACAAGCCGGTATTTAGAGTCCATTCTTATTTCAAGACCATCTTAAGTAACGTCTTGAGATGCTAATATGGCTCTGTGTTTGGTTTATGACATCTTAAGATTGTATTTGAGACGATTAAATATCCGACTAAACCGACTATGAATACCGGCCATAGAAACAGAATTCCCGTTCTTCAATTGTAGTATTTATATACCTGTTCGCTGCACTGGAATGCACTAAAACCTTCTTTCTGGCTTTCTCCAAACTTTAAACATATATCGATTTCACTTTAAGTACAGCGAATATACAAGATGCAACAATTAAGTTTCGAGTTTCGAGACTCGCTTCGGCGTTGTCGAACGTTTGGTCTGTTTGTGCTGCCATCTTACGGGGTTATTCACAACTCAATACTGAATACGTGGTTCAAGTTTCAAATTGCATGAAATTGTGTTACAAAATTTTGTTTAAAAATCGGTGCAATGGAAAGAACGCTTGAACAACGCATCAACATTAAATTCTGCGTTAAATTAGGGAAGTCGCCAACAGAAACGGTACAAATGATTCAACAAGCCTACGATAAGTCGAATCAGCTATGCATAAGAGTAACAATGTGAAACGTGAAACAAATTTTGAAAGGGTTTACTTCAGAAGACTATCAGACCTGCTTTGAGCAATGGCGGAGACGTTGGACCAAGTGTGTCGAGTTAGGTGGAAACTATACATTGAATCCTTTTAACTGTCTAAAGATTGTACGATTAAAAATAAATTTTTTATACGAAAGTCTCGAAACTTAATTGTTCCACCTTGTACACTAGCGACAGAGAATAAACTTTATTATGTTCTTATTCGGTTAAAACCGATACATAAAAATTAGGGATAGAATTAAGTTTAATATGTACTTAAAAATCCGAGTCAATTCCAATAATCAAGCTTTATTTTCTAGGATTCGAGTAATATTCATAAAAAATAATATTTCATACATTGTACTTGCGAAGTAATCGATCCCGACTAGTTAGTTTCGAATTTTAGAATGAGTATCTGCAAGATTCGAAATGTACTTATAAGTAGTTTTATCGTAAAGAATTGAATCTTTTACAAGTAGTACTCTAACTCTAAGAATGAAGTTGTTAGTTTAAATAATGTAATATATAAATGTGTAATATATAAAATATAATAATATATAATAGAACATTATTAATATATAAAATTAATAATTATTTGTGAAAGTTTTAAATTATAATAAAATAATATATTAAAATAATTGTCGCTTTATACAAACGTTTTGATTCTAAAGAACGTAAAATTTGTAGTAAAGTACTCATAAAAGATTCAAATATATTTGATCCAGGTTCGAGTCTGCATAGAAGTAATACTCTTGTTTCTCGAGGTACTCATAGAAGGTTCGAACCTATTTCGTCCAAGTTCCAGTTTCCTTGAAAATACTGCTTTTATTTTTCGAAGTAATCATAGAGAGTTCGAAACTACACCAACAGATTCGGACCTTATAAGATACTTTTATAAGATACTTAATCTCATCGCTAGTTATAAGTAATGCATTACTTCCCAATCTTGTAATTAATTTCAAAAATTCCTCAGAATATTAACTTTTGTCGATAAAATAATATATATCTTGGTTCCCAGGCAACTTCGATAGGTACTCAGCGACACGACGGACTCGCAGGTATAAAAAGACCCAAGATCCCACGGCAGACAAAGATAAGGACGTGTCGAATCCCGAATTGGTCCATGACGAGAAGCCGACAGTGCAACGGCCCAGTATCCTCGCTCTGGCCGATGAGAAGATCTGCCACGAGGATGCGGACGCCATGCTGCGCGTCTGGCAGGATAAGCTGAAGCGGCGCGATACTGCCTCGTTGACATTGTCGCGCGACATCGATACCGCGCTAGCGGAGATCGCGCGTTCCGGTGAGGATCTTCAACATTTGTCGCGTTCGGCGTCGACGACGACGCCGTCGACGGGCCACAGAAACTCGCGACTCCCGGTCAGCCAACCGCCGCCAGTGGTGGCGGTGACTAACACCGTGTTGAGCCCGGTGATGCAAGAGTCGCGACCACGCGAGCCCGTCACGGTGCTTGCCGAGCGGGCGGTGACAAGCCGCGAGCGTCACCGTAGCATGATCGATCCGAGCCAGGTGAAGGAAGCGGTCCGTTTGACCAGCAACCCACCCAGCCTGGTCCTGAATCAGGACCAGGAGATCGTCAATGGCTTCTCGCAAAATGGAAACTCGCCGCGCAATCGGAAGAACGAGGACGATGCGCCCAAGATCGTGGAGGAAGAGAAGCGCGTAGATCTAAAGCCCGTCGGGAATACGAGAGAGCTCGAAAAGGATATCCGTTCCGCGGACGATCCGCGCGATCGGTCGACGACTCGGCAGAACTCCATGTTCCGCAGCCGATTCATCCCCGACATAAGTGTGACGTCGTCGCCGCCGTCGTCTGGCAAAGGCAGGGACCAAGAGCTGAACGACGAGGGCTTCGAGGAGACGCAAAGCCTCGTGTCGGAGACCCTGAGTCAGGAGACGTCTTCGGGCAATTACGAGACGGACACGCACGATTCGACGCGATGCTCGCCGGCGGAACTGGGCAGCTACGGCGGAGGACAGCGTCGACGTAGTGCCATTACGGTGGTGGACGATGACGATCTGGACGGCCAGAGATCGTCCGTCGACAAGTTGTTAAAACCGGCTTCCGATAAAACGTTCGACAAGAAGCCGACCACAAGGAACGCATCAGAGAAATCTAGTTTCTTGCCGAAACGCACCGCGAGTGGGAAGCGCGAGTCCTCCGCGTTGAGGAAGACCGAATCGCTGAAGAGAACCTCGAACGTTGTCCCGTCGAGCGATATGGGAATGTCGAGAAACGAAGTGCAACGTTCCGGTTCCAGGAGCAGCCTGCGTAGCTCGCGGAGCTCGCTGAACAGCGCTACGTCCGTGAACACGGTGCGGAATCTGGCCGCGAATCACGCACATCTGCGGAGCTATACCTCGGCCATCCGAGCGCTGACCAATGATCTGAAGAAGAGCAGCCCGTCGAGCAGCCCTCTGCCGCCGAAGAATGCTGTTGACAAGAGACGACCGAGTCCTCGTCAAGTTGGCGTCAGCAGGATACCTGCCAGTAGAAGCAGCAGCAGCGGCAGCAGCGTTGGACCGGCAGCAAGGAGCGTTCGAAGAGCACCCGAGGTCGATATAACTTAAATATTTTTCTAAAAAGGACTTGTATCGTATATTAAAATCCTAGAAGACACAGATACTAAATTCCTCAAATAGGAAGAGACAGATCCTAAGTTCCGATAAACGTTTTTTAACCCTCTGGCTACTACATGCTAGGGCTGTTACTTTTGACAACTTCGAAGATTCGAAGGCACCTTAAACTTTGAAAGTACGGAGTTAACTTCGAAGCTTCGATTTCTTTCGAAGTTCCCAGATAACATTTTGTCGGCATTTTGCTGATAACTTGCTAAAAAATGTTGCAAGCAAGTTACCAACAAGGTGAGTCCTCATTTGATGCAATATTGCAAGCAAAAAAAACACGCAAACTGAATACAGCGACTTTACAGCAACTTTGCGGCAACAGTTGCGGTAAAAAATGTATAATTATGGCAATATTTCAGCAAAATTCCGGCAATTGTTGCTCATTATCAGAAGTGCAAATACGATTTCGGCAACATGCGAGCAAAAGTTTAATTCAGCAAATATTTCTGCCATTATCATGGCAACATGACGGTAACAGTTGCCAGCAAATGGATTGCACTGGTTTGCTTTTGCACAAAATGTTATCTGGGTTGTCAAAAGTAGCAGCTCTACATGCCCAATTAGCAGTAAATTGGATCAGAAGTTGCTAGCAAATTGGCATCATCTATGTCTGCATTAAGCTCATATTCTACCAACAGAACCTGCTGACATATCTTAACAATAGATTAGCGGGAGAAACCAAGTAGAATCTATCGAACGCGAATTCTATTTTTATCGCCAATCTACGTCAAGTGCGTAATATGTCAAAGGCTGCTTGATTTCTACCATTAATCTGCCATCATATTTTGTTGACAAACTTTGTTATATTTCTGCCAATATTCTACCAACTGCCATTGTATATGCCAGATCTTGTGTCAAATTTGAAATCTTTTTGCCAACAAAATTTATACTAGACTTGCAGAACTTGTTCTTGACAGACTTGGCTGTCTGAAATGGCTTCCCGCTAACCGATTCTAGGAACGAAACTATAATGGAAGCTTCCCTTCAAACGATCTTTCGAGACAAAACGCTACTATAATGATTCTTTTCTATACTTCGATATCTTGTCAGACAAAAATGTCCTCAATTGTTTTGATTTGCATTTCATCGAAAGAACGTTCGTGTTTTTCAGTCGCATTCCGCGGCCGAGCTGTACGTACAACGGTACAGCTCCGCGTTCAGCTCAACCATAGCCAGCCAAGACTTTATCAATATACGGAAAAGATAACATAATTCCACGCATCCTCATAAAGCAGGTCTTTGTTGTCTTATTCGAAATCTCCGATGTAATTTTTATCATTAATCGGTAGGTGGTGCCTAGCATGCTAAAGGTCACGAGGGGCCGGCCGATCACCTCGCGTAGCAGTAGTAGCGGAAGCAGCGTCGGTCAGCAATCAATCTTAGGAAGACCGCTTTCCGGTGATAAGACGTCCGCAACGAAGAGTAGATTGATGCAGCCGCGAGTCGGTTCGAAGAGCCACAGCTTTATGAGGCCGACGGCCGCCAGTGTCAACAAGGGTTCCACACCGAACTTGCCGAAGAGTATCAAAGTTATGGTCAAATGATAACTCTCACATTGATAAAGAAAGGAATTGTATCCGTTATTGAAAATTTGAAGTCGAGGCAGACAATCTATATACATTTAACAATCGCATTAGAATTAACAAACCGTTAGCGTTACGCAAGATCAGCCGAATTCAGAGTCTGACAATTAATGCTAAGCTGTAAGCTATAAGGGCAACGATTTCGACAAACAGGGTGTTGATAACGTTATCGCAAAGTAGACCCGCAAGATTAGATAATGAAAATTGGTATTATCGCTTACTACGCCGTCTCACAGTTGTTATACCAAAATAAGTAAGACTATTATCGTCTAGTTACACGCCACTACCAAACAATGTGAGTGCTCGGATAAGGGGAAAATAATCAAATCTCTCTAGCTTTATCGCGCGCGACGCCCACGTTATATGACCAAGGAAACTTTAAGGGGAACGCCCCGATCTTTATATCTGGCGCCAAATTGAGGGAGTTTTCCTTTCAGTAACCTAGAGAACATATTTATATAAAGTATATGTAACATAAACTCTCGACTAATGTGCATGTACGATATATTATATAATTCTTACCGTTAACAAAGATAAATATATTGTAGAATATATGTCCGACAAATAAATTAACATATTATATGACAATGCAATTCGAAATTCGATACAGAAAAATCGCGCGACGTTATTAAATAAGTTTACAATTAACTATACATACTTTACGAGAAAGAACGAAAATGAAGTTTGCTGAATAATTGCAAACATGAGAGTAATCCGCATATTGCACTATTTTTATATATATATATACTTTATGCACTATATTCAACAAGAAATATCTACATATTTTATATACAAAAGTATAAATGAACGATCATTTTCATTAACGATCCATTTTCAAATTGCATCAAAAAACCATGCTCCCGACAGAGATATTTAATGAGATCACTCTCCGAGTGTAATTCGGCACCGGCGCTTTCTAAAAAAAGCGTAATAATTCGAAAAAACTGACTTTTTTTTCGATTGTCAACGGGTTACGTTGCGTATAAATTTTCCGTACAGTAACGTAAATATAATATTCAGCCACGGCTAGTCAACCGGTGCGCGCAATCGACAGACAGTATCAGGATCGTCTTACTTTCACCATAAACGGAATCCGCAGCTTAGAAATAAATTATAATTAAACTTGCTGCTTTCTACGTGATTGACAAAATATAATTACTGTGAATGGGGTGTAATTTACCGTGATTTTGACGCGGGTCAACTCAACCACCCCCATTGTTGATCTCGATAGCTATACAGAATGACAAACAAAATTCAAATCTTTAATAAATTATGAAATAAACCGGCATTACATCGTATATAACTTTCTATATAACAAGCACGAGATCAACATTCCGACTGTATATACATTAATTATTTTATTAACTGTTATTGCTAGTTATCATAAATAAAATTAAAGAGGGTGGCTGAGGAATCCGCGGGCACATTTGTAATTGCATCGCCGCCGCATCTTTTTCTCATGTCTTAATTAATTTATTATAAATGTAAAGTAACACACCGGTCCTGTGGCTTTATTTTGCTTTGCAGCACACAGTGAGAAAAAAAGAACAGAGAAAAGGGTTGAGAATAGTGATACGGAGGGCATTGCAAGCAATGTGCGTCAATGTCTTAAAAGATAAGAAGATCCCAATCACTTACGATCCTACAATTAAATATAAATATCATAACATTAAGCAAGAGTAACCGACCAATACCCTCAATGGACGAACGGAGTTCCTTTCAACGAATTAAAAGAAAATATTACAAATAATACATACAAAAATGTAAAATAATAACGCTCGGAAATCAATCGATGAAAAATACGACGCGCAAACCCAGTTCAGTTCACGCAAGGGAGTGAAGCTCGTGCTTCACTCGACAACAATTGAACGATCATTCGTTCACTCGATTAACATTCATCGATGAACCGTCGCCGATGAATCGCGTATAAAAATCGTTCAGGTCATCTCGGCCCTCGACCCACGATCCCGAAATCCGAGGGACACAGGACTTTGCGGCGCCAGGATAAATTCAAACTGTAAGCCGAGTTCTTCCTCGACAACGATCTCAAATTCCCGAACAATCTAGATGAACACCAAATAGCAAAAACAATCTAGACAATTCTGACAATTTACTCCGATTTTCTTTCTTTTTTTTCTTTTATATCTCAGTGCGGTTCACATACCTTTGCTAGAATAAGCTGTAACGCAAGCTCCACGAAACGTTTCCCTGGGCATATTCTTCTACCAGCCCCGAAAGGAGCCACTAATAACGGCGAGTGAGGTGTCATGTGCTTCAGCCATCTCTCTGGTAGACACTTGGACGCATCTTTGAAGTTATCGTCGCTCAGTCCAGCTATCCATGTATGCAATAATACGACTGTCTACAAAAGATTGCAAGGGAGAGCAATTGTGAATAAAATATTTTCCCAATGATCGAATATACAAGTGTTATTAAAACTCACTCCAGGTTCGAGGCGATATCCTTCCAACTCTATAGGCTCGTCTAATATGCGAGCTATGCAAGGTGTCGTAGGCACGATTCTGGAATATAATATATTCCAGTATATGTATATAGAGATAAGCATAAGTACTTTATTAATAGTAAGTATAAGTAATTTATGAGTATAAGTACTATATAAAGTACTAGTATTAGTACTTTATAGTACTTTATAATACTAGTACTTTATTGTAACTATAAAGTACTAGTATTAGTACTAGTATTATAAAGTACAAGTATATAAGGTACTATTATAAAGCACTATTATAAAGTACTAGTACTATAAAGTAATAGTACTTTATAGTTACATTACTTTATAATTTAGTACTTGTACTAGTACTTATACTACTATAAATACTTTAAATACTATTGATTAAAAACCTGAAGGATTCTGTGATGCATGCGCGCAGATACTTCGCCTTTCGCAAATCGTCCACCGTGAGGTCGCAACCAGGAGGCGCCAAAGATTGCGCCTCGTTGTAAAGAGTTTCTTGCACTTGGGGGTTACGGCCGATCAAGTTGAAAAGGAATACCAGCGTGTTGCCTAGCTGCAAACGTCCAACGACTGTGTCTTTAACCCTGTAGTAGTAATTGCACGGTTTGACAGTCCGAACGATATAATGGCCAAAAAGAGACAGCTAAGAAACATCTAAGAGATGCCGACGTTTCAAAGAGTGTCTCGATGATTTAGGATCGTCTTACAAAAAGAAACTGTCATACGCTTTTTTGAGAACAAATTATTTATCTATAAAAATTGTACACGGAGAAAAATAATATTATATTAACAGCATTAAGGCTAATTGTGGGAACAATATTAACGAAACAAATTCGTATACTCTTGTTTTATTAAAACTATTATTGAATTAACAAGATTATTTCCATTTAGACTTAATGTTATTAATACAACATTTTTTGCATGTACATAGTTTGTAGTTAAGTGTTTTTGAACTGATAAATATTATAATGTAAAATGTAACTGATTGAAGGGTAACTTTAATATTGAAGAGTAACTTTAAAGTTAGAGAATTTTTGTTTACAGCTAAATTACAATATATCGCTGAAATGTATCTAATAATCTCTGAATAATCCCGCGCCAACTATAGTTAGTACAACTTGATTCTCTCACTGTATGTATTCCTGCCGCTATGAAATCCACTATAGCAGCTTTCTTATCTCTCATATCGAGATCTTTCTGTCGCAAAATGGAAAGAAACACCGCCTCGACAGACTCGTCTCTGGCGTCATCCTGCTTCTCCAACATGGTCGTCTCTACGAGCTCCGAGATAATGCTAAGCAAGGAGAAGAGAACAATAAGATAACGGCTATCGATCGTTGGTTTTACTAATCTTTTAGACTCGTGCGTGTTTCAAACGTGATACAGTTTGCAAATAAAAAAATAATTTTAATTAATTTATCTCGATCGCAGAGAACAAAGTGATAGCATAAAATCTTGATAATCTTCTCTTTCTGATTTTTACCAAAACTAGAAACAATTTTATAAAAATAAATTCAGCGGCTTGGCAAACAAATTCGGTAGTGATTTGATTGACTGCGCGAGGAGACCAATCGACCGTTCAGTGTAACTTTAGTGTAGCAGTTAATAGAAAGCGAGGACACTGATTGCAAGTACACGTGACGTACTCACTTGTATATAGTGTCCTCGCTCTCTATTAGCTGCTTGTACGCGGATGTCGGTAGCAGCTTCCAAAGCGGCAGGCCGTAAAAGGCGTCGCGCGAGGCCGTGAAGTGAATCCTGACCGCTTCCGCTAATCTCGTTGTGAGCGTGCTGCTGGAATCCGGCTTTAGGAAGCCCAAGTGACGTCCCAGGATCAGCGTGCACGTACCTAAGGACGAAGGGAACGAGACAGCGGGTTATCATATGACAAATCGAAGGTCGTAGCCCTGAAACACGAGAGGCGCATCTCGTTCTTTCTTTCTCCATCGAACAAGAGAATAGAAGCGAAAAATATAGACAGTTTTAAAATAAATAATATAATAGTGAATATTCGCACCAGCGTGTTGTCGTAGTTTTTTTCGAGACTTAAAGTTCTCAAAGTCAAGGAGATCATCCAAGAGAGACGGATATTTGACCAGGAAATCGCTGGCGATTTCTAAAACGCGTGAAACCATGTCGGCGACTTACTCTCGAGTCCCATTCTGTAAGCGAGTTCCTCGAAGCCTCTCACGGTATAGCGGCTCGCTCTACGTTCTCGGATTAGGTCGATGAATCCGTCGGTGACAATATTGAGCGCCGGGAAGAAGCCAAATACAGTACCGGCACCGGTGAGCTCCGGTGTTAAGGCTGCCCGAAGTTTCTGCCATGTTGCGCCTTGTCTATCGGAGTTAATCACTGATTACTCGCTTGTTCTCGCGTCCTTAAAAGTCCTACATAATCCTTATTACAGTTACTTTTGACAACTTCGAAGATTCGGAATTAACTTCGAAGCTTCAAAGGCACCTTAAATTTCGAAGGTTCGAAGTTAACTTCGAAGCTTCAAAATCTTTCGAAGCTTTGAATCTTCTAAGTTGTCAAAAGTAATCCTTATCCCGCGAACCAAACAACTAATATTATTTCTTTTTTTATAGTTTTATAGGTTTTATAATAGCTAGACAATGTATTAAGCATTTAAGAAAGAATACGATTTCATCTTTGTCAAAAATAGGGTAAGAGGGCACTAGTTATGGATCAATCTTAAAATAAAAATTCACATCCCCCAGAGAGATATCAAACAAACAATCAAATGTTTGATGTTTATAATTAATCATAAAAAATACTTTACGGATGAAGTAAAAAAAAATTTTTTGCTATTTTTAATTAAAACTTTGTTCTTTATATATATTAAATTGTATATACTCTAACAGCGTTTACATACTACTATTAAAATATTGTTATAACATGATTATTAAACAAATATACGAGGATATATTTAATCTCAACTGAGCATGACAAATTTTTTCCATGAAATCTAATGCTTTTTATTACATTCTTAAAAAAAGCGTAAAAGCCTTAAAGCAATTCTTAAAGAAAAAACAATTGATGATTCATGAAGCTAAAATAAATGCTAAAGAATCTTGTGCCATTCGAAAAACATAATAATTATTTAAATATGATAAATGATCCGGAACTAATGCCCGATCCCCACATCAGGTCTCCTTACTCTACACTTTTTATTGTATTACTTATTTTTATATAACAAAATAATCGATTAAAAAATAAGTAAAATATAATCTGCAATTTTTTAATCTTCGCTGTTTTTCTTTATTCAGACACGAAAGTGTTAAGGAAAGGAGACGATTGATCACGAAACGCCTGCCAAGGTATTGAGTAATTTTGTTAAGGGGATACGCTACAGTAACATTATCAAAAAAATCGATTTTTTCCTTTTTTTTTGAAAGGTTGATATATCTTAGAAGTATACTCCTAAAAAATTTTAATAAAATTCGAGGTATTTCTCGAGTAGTATGAATTATGCTGAAACTCTTTAAACGCGTTTTTCTCGAAATAACTTTTTTCAACTGGCGGCGTCTATAACTAGAACAATTTTCGACCGATTGGCTTTAAGTTTCAAGAGTAACTTCACAAAATGAATAGTTTCAGTTAAGCGTACGGATTTTTTTTAATTCTTAGTTTCTCTGAGAACGAGATATTTAAATAATGTTTTTTACAAAGTGGCGGAGGTTTAAAAAAAAACTTCAAAATGTAATGAAATTATGAAAATTTTTTTTAAAAAATCCATATGCTTAACCCTCCCGTGATAGTGCGGGGTATTTCAGTTACCCCAGGAGTAAATTTTTTATAATATTTTCTTATAAATAATGTATTATATATAATTATATAAAATAGTATTATATATATAATATCTTCAAAATAAATATAAAATGAGTAAAGTACCAAAAACTGAGAAAAAACATGGAGTAACCGAGTTACTCCGCATGTTTGTGAAGTATATTCCATTAGCACGGGTCACGGGAGGGTTAACTGAAACTACACTCATATAGTTTCGAAATTTTCAAGAATTTTTCATTTTAGATAATTACAACTTGAGTTCTCTACGCCGCCGATAGACCATGTTTTTTTAACACAAGGGTCAATGCTGTGCAACATCATCATATATTTATATTTTCACGTACAAAAATTCTTAAAGTATCTTCAAAGTGTACCCAATGTACTCGACATACCAATTAATATTTTTTCTAAGACTTATATAGTGTTATTTAAAAAAAAATCCCCAAGAAAGGGCTTTTTCTATGCCTTTACTGTAGCGTACCCCCTAAAAATTCACACGTGTCGATTAACGCTGATAATACCGCACGATATTTGCGAGATCATGCGCGCGACGGATTGCCGAGCGTCTACCGGATCGTCCGGTAAACGGATGGCGATCCGGTAGGTTCAAGGTACGAGCCGAAATTACATGACGCGACCTTAAACTTGACCTCGATACCGCGTGTTGTGTGCGTCCGCAGCGCGGCAGCGCGTAATCAGCGAGCGCGCCGGCCGCGACGACGGGCTACTCACTCATTGACCAGACCAAGGTTGGTGTAACGATCACGCCGGGAGCGCCGGTAGTGGGATATGACCTCCTGCGGAGGACGAAGCGGGTACCTCGAGCCCCGCTTGAGGACGGCCTCGATGTCGCGGCGGGAGAACACGGAGACCACGAGGCAGTTCCACAGCGCCTCCTCCTTGCACAGCGGCCCGTATCGCCGATTCAGATCTACTCTTGAATCACGGGATTACGAGCCATGTTAAAATACCGTATACCGATATCCGGGCGTGCCGTAACGGAGCGGGTTGCTCCGGATCGCGGGCGATTCGGAACGCGTCGCGTCTCTCCTCCGCGATCGCGCTTGGACGAAGGTGCCGATAAAAACAGAACTCTCGGTTCAACGCCCTTATTTCCATAAGGGCCGCCGACGCGAGAGAAAAAGTGTCTCGTGTCGACGAGGCGCGTTTGAACGAGAGAAGACGCGATCGAATGAATTTTACAATTAATGTGAAATACATATATGTTGTTGATTACGATTATTACAGTACGACGATAATTTATTTACCGTTGCCCGCGTCTATAAATAATTCACTCGATATTTTAAGATGTACAGGGTGTCCTAGAACTGATGGTACAAGCGAGAAAGGGGTGATTAAGTAAAATAAATCGAAAATGTAGAATAAAACTTTTTTGTACGATGCTTCATTTTCCAGAAAAATAATTTTAAATATTCATCAGTTTATCTAACCCTTTTTCGAGACGGGCGTATATAGTATTGTATACGCCACAATTTATTTCTGGAATTAATCGACCAATTTCAATCAAACTTAGTGCTGTAAAGTTTTTTAAAAGAATTAAATAAGAATATGTCATCGAAATTTAAAATGGCGGACTTAAAAATTAAACAATTTTTTTAATGAAGCAATTTTTATGAGATTAAGTTTTTTAGAGTTTTTGAGTTGCTGAGATTATGAATCTGACGTCAAAGATACGAAATTATAATTAGAAAATGAAATAAGGCGACTAAAACATGGTCAACAAATTTTTTTTACCTGATAATGAGTGCCATCCAACGATATATTGATGCCAAAGAAAAAAATTCAAATTTTGAATGAAATAAACAATTTCTGTTTGACACATCAATATTTTGTTTACTTGAAAAACAATTTAGTAATTTTCGGATATATATTTCTAAAAATTAACTATTTAAAGTTCGCTATGTTTAATCTACCAATTTTTTAACTTTGACATTAAATTTCTGAGCGACTTCAAAAATAATTAATAACTTTGATATAAATAGATAAACAATAATTTTTTACCGTACGTTCGCCATATTGAATCTGCCATTTTAAATTATAATTTTAATCTCCGATTCGTATTCAGCGATTTCAAAAATGTGTATATACACACACACACACACACACACACACATTTTCTTGAGAAATCCCCCTCGAAAGGATTGAGAAGTCACGTTAAATCTATTGTACATCATAATGATATTGCGCATAACATATAATTGAACGAAAATACCAGTTTAACCTTTGAAAACCTAACTTAACATATTCGCAGCCGCTGACGTAGTAGTACGTTTTTTAAAAATCTATAACTGGTTGCCGCTAACCGAGTAGTACGGTCTTCTTATATTTTAAGTTCAAATTAATCAAAATGAGTTTAATGAGTTTTTAAATTTTATTTTTATGTAAAAGGGTTCAATTAATTTTTTCAAAAATATAATAAATGTAATAAATTTTAAAAGTTTCTTTAATTTTAATATTCTCTCTATGTTATTAACATTCTCTATAATTTGACATCTTTTTCTGTTTGAGTTTGTGTAACAGATAAATTTCTTTCAATTTCAAATAGTTTCTTTCAATTTCAAACAGATATGATATATTGAAGCAAATTTTATAGTTTTTATTCTTATTTTAATGATAGAACTTTGCGGCAATCAGCTATAAATTTAAGTTTATTGTGTATGCGACTTCCAGTTATAGAAAAGTGAAAAAATTACCGGCTGCGAAAGTGTTAAAGACACAAAACACGCTGAAAAATATTTGTACAAATTTAATACGAAGAGCAGAGTTATATGTACGACAAAACGAGCAACATTTCCAACTATTTTTAATAATAAAATAAATAAAAAATATATAAATAGATATATAAATAAATATATAAAATAGATAATAAAATGAAATTTTTTAAAAATAAACACATCTTGTCTTATTATGTATTCCTGAAGTATCCTTTCAATATTTGTAATGTTATAATCACAAATGCGTGTCAAATGCACGCATATCTGATAATATTCAAAGTCATTTTTCTGAAAAAAAAAAAAAAAAAAACAGAACCTCGTATAAAAATGTTTTATTTTAAGATTTTTTCGATTTATCTTTTCATGTAGAATCACTCCCTTCCTGCTTGTACCACCAGTTCCAGGACACCCTGTATATATATAACGTTCTATAATAATAATTTTCCTTTTTACAAATTTCATCGGCGTGATATAAGCAACTTTTGACATAATGATACAAGCAACTTTTTGCTGGAGGCTCTTCGTTTTCCTCTGTCCGTCGCAATTACAGCAACTCACCGCGATAAGATTGGAGTATCTTTGACCCTGACCCTCTGAAAAGACACATGTCCACCTTCCCCCTCGCCCCGATTTAATCGCGCGGGTTTTTTACGGACCCGCGTGTAATCAAAGGCCCGGTTAATCGAAATGGTTAATCGGCTATTATACGAGTCGAGCGGGACATATTAGCACGTAACGAACCGTATTCACACGCATCATTCCCTTCTTCTTCTTCTCTTCCTCTTTCTCCTTCTTTCCCCTTGTCTTTTGTTCTGTCGCGCAACCTTGAGATATCATCAGGAGCGAAGAAGAGAATCTAACGTGACGTGCGCGACGCCCGCGATCGATAAGGACAAAAGCCAAACTCCTTACCTTTGTACGCCTCGTGGATCTTATTCAAGCGGTAGTAGCCGAAGCGGGAGTATATCCACCTGGTACCCAAAATCGGCAGAGCAAACGGACCCGGCACATCGCGCGCCGTTTTGAACTTCCTGCTGTTGTCGCCTGTGTCTGCGGAGAGATCGTCGATTCTTAAGGGGGAATGGGAATTCGTGAAAGAAATTAAAGGCACCCGAGTAATCGAGATTCGCAGATCGCTCTGAGCTTTGTTTTTCCGATAATTCAAGTCGCTTTATTCGGTAAGGAACTTTTCTGATCGTTCGGATTTCTTCCTCTCCGAAGAGGCTTCCAGAGGCTGCGGTAATGGATGCGGATCGTGACAGTATTGCCGCCGTACATTCCGTATTATCGTTAAAGAAACTTAACTTGAACCTCTCAACTTGAACCTAGCGCTCGACAAATATAACACTCGATAACGATAAAAGTGATAGAGGAGGAAAAAGAAAGTCATGGGCAGTGTCACTGACCGATATTGCGGGTGCCAAGGGTTGAACCTCGGAGAGTTCGGGGAGATTCGCACTTACCGGTGTTCGTGTTGTAGTTCCTGGTCCAGAACCACCAAGGCGGTCGGTAGCTGGTAGCCAGCACCAGAATCGCGAACAGCGCTGTTGCGATAGTCTCGAACCACGCTCCGGACAGCAGCATCCTCCAGTTGAATCCCTGCGTCGAGGCGGATTAAAGAGAGGAGGAAGGACTCTTTTCGCACGATCGCGGGTTCGATTCGTCTTCGTGAGTGCGCGCGGGAACGCGAAAATAATTTCTCTCTCTTATCGTAATAAACGCGCGCGCGGGGTGATTAACTAGTTACGACGCGCGAGACGCTTGTCTCTCCTCCGCGGGTACGTCGGTTGAAATATGTAGTACTACGACTGGCGCCCCGTATCTCGCGGAGCGAGTTTTGAGTCATTATTTGGACGCTTCGTCGCGTCGACACTCGACCGACGTTCCCGATCGAGGATGCGCCGAGAGGCTTCAAGGTTTTCGATTTCACTGAAGAGACACGGACTAACTCTATGATTCTTAGGCCCGGTTGTTCATTTTCTGGTTAACTTGTGGTTTAGCCTTAACCTAATGTAAAATTGTGTTTTTCTATTTATGGTTAATCACTAAACTGACTGGTTTTAAACCATAGGTAGAAAAACGCAATTTTTTACATTATCATCAGGTTAAGCCTAAACCACAAGTTAACCAGAAAATGAAAAATCGAGCCTTCACATCCTTTCGCTACGGCGCGCTTGAGGCGCAAAGCGCTCGCTATGTACGGGACAGTTACTATTCATTATTCAACAATGCCATACGAAATGCTATGTAATAAATTCGTATGCGTTGTATGGACGTATAAATATGTTCTTCGTAAATGGGGAATCCACTTTCAGAAGGCGTACATGTACGTCTTCCGCGTAAATGACTGACCACTTTTGGAGAGCGTATACAGGGTGTCTCCGAACTAGTGGTACAAGCGGGAAGAGGATGATTCTACATGAAAAAATAAATCGGAAATGTAGAATAACATTTTTTTATATGAGGTTACGTTTTCTAGATAATCGAATTTAACCTTTAACTGCACGGGCGGAGTCTGGCCGGACTCCAAGCGCCATTTTTGTTACATATTTTCTCTCTTATTGTTACCAACATAATTAGTAAATATGTGAAAAAAAGATGATTATTCTTACTTTTAGAGAAAACATAAAAAAAACTTGTGGGGATTCCCGCAGATCCTACTCGTGATTATATGTTACTAAAAATAACGCGTGTACTTAAAGGTTAAAAAAATTGACATATTTTAACATAAAATATAAAATATATTGTAAAGTATTCATTTTTTGATAACCGTATCTTAATACTTTTCTGCACAAAATAACAAGATGAATCAATTGGTGTAACACATAGTTGCTTAAAAAAAAATTATACAAATTGCAATATGCAATTACATACTTTTTTTAAAGACAACTAAGTGTTTTCTTTATATTAATTTTTTACATTGATTTATATATATTTTGTTATTTTGATAAAAATATTAAGGTATGGTTATCAAAAAATGAATAATCTACAAAATATTTTATCTCAAAATATATGTCAATTTTCAAATTCGATTATCTCGAAAACAAAGCCTCGTATAAAAAAATGTTATTCTACATTTTCGACTTATTTTTTCATATAGAATCATCTCCTTCCCGCTTGTACCACCAGTTTGGAGACACCCTGTACATGCCTTTGTAACGATAGAATTAAAATGCAAAAAAACAACACTAAGCTACTTTTTATCGTATCGGTCTCTTAGGTACGTCTTGCAATTTTCTGTATACCTTTGCGGTTCGTAGCCCTACTTATAACTGCAAAGAAAGTGTGGTATCCAATGGGATAAAGCAGAGCACCTCTTGCTTTTATAATCGCGGACGTATTACGAAAGCGAGAGCCGGGGCCTCGTGCACATTCGACGCTTAACTCAGCTGTAATTGGCGAAGACGCATTTTTCGCGATCGGCATGCCGGTTTCACGCGCGGCTCCGATAAGGCACCGATCGCGCTCTGATTTAGCACTGAAAAAACGCGTGCGATGCCGGCGCGAAGGGAGCGATAAACATCGCGCATCTTTGTCGGCAATTTTCACCGAGAAAGAGCGGAAGGGGAGGAGGGACAGAGAAAGAGAGAATAGAATAGAACAGAATAGGAGCGAGAGAGAAAGAGAGAGAGAGAGAGGGGGAGAGAAGCGGAGAAAGTGAAACCGAGTCAAAAACGGGATAAAGGGTGAAAAGCGTGCGGATAGCAGCAACCGCTTATGGATCTCCTCGCGAGTGACTGAGTGCCCCAGTGTTATTTGCGGACCGCGCGATTCCTCTATTTGCAATTCGCCGATAACGCACTCCCGTGTTGCCCCGATGATCCCCGGCCTCTCTCTCTCTCTCTCTCTCGCTCTTTCTTTTTCTCTCCTCCTCGCTCGCTCGCTCATTCTGAGTCACTGACGTATCAGAGCTGTTACACGGATCGGGAAGAAAATAGTATAAACGATAACCGTGTAACTGTGCGGGTACCACAGTGCCGTATTGAGCCAAGGGTGAAGGATCTGTTGTGAACAGTTTATATACGCCTGACACTGATTCAACATTAACGCATCAGCGAAGTCGATAGCGTTAACGCGAGAACAATATCAGCGTCGTTCTGTAACTGTGAGGAGAAAAGATCACCTCCCCCTCCCGCGAATTCTTCGACTAACTTGAGACCGAACTTCGAACTTGAATTCTTTCCTAACTGCCTCATAACTTTTTCACGTTAATGGCCAATTTCACTAATGTCCATTTCTACCAATGTAGATTAACTTTAATCTCGGTTTAACCTACTCTATCTTTTTCTCATTTTTAGAACTAGAAAAAGATAAAAAGTAAGTTAAACGGAGATTATAATTAATCTACATTGATTGAAATGGGGATAACCACGGTTAGACTAACCGACGGTTAAAGTTAGCAGGGTGGCCAATAGATATGAAAACTTATCATACTTATGTCCATTTCTATCCATGTAGATTAATTTTAATCTCGATTTAACTTAATCTTTATCTTTTTCTAGTTCTAAGAATTAGAAAAAGATCAAGAGTAAGCTAAACCGAGATTAATATTAATCTACATTGGTAGAAATGGACATTAACCTGAAATTTCAGTGGGAAGTAGTATCAGATAGTATTATACACACCGGTAAAAAGTTAAAGGTTTTATTATATAAATATACAGATATATATAGTGTGTTTTATATAATATAAAATAAATGACATTATAAACTTTTTATTCTTTGACGAATAAAACATGCAAAGGTAAAAGAATTTTAAGTTAAGTATGATAAAGTTTTCATATCTATTGGCCACCCTGCTACCTTTAACCGTGGTTGGTGAAATTGGCCAGCGTATAACTACAGCAGAATCTGTTAAAATAAATCCACTTGTATATATTCCCCGCTCTTTAATTATCGCGTACCTCTCACCACATATTCTGCGTTCCCCTTTACGCTCGCGGGTAAATAAAGAATGCGATTAAGATAATCGTTCTGTTTTCGGAAAAATTTTCAATAAATCGCTCGTCGCGCTCAACGAGAAAGACCGAGGTAAAAACACATGATTTTCGTCGGGGAAGAAAATGCCCCCCGGGGAAAGGAACGGGGGAGTGGAGAGAGGGCAGGCAAGCGGCGCCGCATTCCACGACGTTTTCTTGTAGCGGTTTCCGTGTACACGGGACGCGTCCTGAGCCTTCTGACCGGCTACATTGTTCCTTTCTCATTAATGACTTTAATTAAACGCACCGCTACGTGAGCACGTCTGATCGTCGGCACGGTATTCCCATCCCCCGCCGGCGATGGGAGCCTTTCAAGGATGGTATCCACCGAGGAACGTAGAACGTGGTGCACGCGATCGTCGCGTTCCGACGAGGTCGCATTCTTCCCCAATAACGTGATTCCGATCTTTGTTTACCTTTTACTCGCGTTTACTCTACTCTATCTCATTTTATGCGGACGAACATATCTCGGAAAATCGATAAGAAAGGCGGGTATGTTAAATGTCAATTCAATGCCTAATTCGTCAGGGGACTTTCATACTATAGGACTGGTGGATAGATAATGAAGTTAAGTTAACTAAGATAAGTATCTTAGAAAATATAAAAACAAACTCTAAATATTATCAAAAAAATTATGAAATTAATTCTTGTTTGACGATGTGAATTGTTTCATCGATTTCTGCTCTTCGTCTTCGCAAACTTATTACAGTAAGATATAGAAAACGATATAGAAAACTTAAAAACGTTCATTATCATAATTGATACAATTTAATTTTACGCGGCTTTAATTAACTTCTGCTTCTTTTTTTAATTTACCTATTTTCTGCCAAGTTTCGCGTCCAGTATTCGAACCTGTTCTACGCTTCGTATTCGTAAATAGACTATTCTTAGCTCACTCTACTAGCGTCAACGATCGGAATCGAGCTTTGGATTGAAATTCTAATAAAGATCTAATAAAGAGCGAAGCGAAACACATATCTTGCATACCTCGCGGAAGGAATCAGTCCCTAAAACAAAGGAGACAAAGTGCTCGCTGCGACCATCGAAAGCTCATTTCGTTATTTTTTCTTTTACGTCTCTCTTACGCGATCTCAATTTTTCCATCATCACGAAACACATGGATTTTATTCAAAAAAAGAGAGAAGAGGGAAAGCCAAACGTTGACACGAGGAAGTAAGATTTCGATTGTCCATACACGGAAAAAAATGATGTATTGATAGGATTAAGTCTCTAATCGGAAATAATCTTGTTAATTCAATAACAGTATTAATAAAATACATATGCTCTCTTGTTTTATTAAAGCTATATCGAATTAAGAAGATTATTTCCAATTAAATTTAATGCTGTTAATGCAACATTATTTTGTATGCATGAGATTGACGGTAAATGAATAGATTTTAAATAAATTAAAAATAAGTTATATGATTTTAAACTCTTTTGTGTATATACAATTTAAATTTACTGGAACGGAAAGTAAAGTCTAAATAATCTAGAGTTCCTCAAGTAAGACTTTGGACATCGTTTAATTTTTGATTGATCCGCCATATATTTCGGGTCAACTACAAAGAAATTTATATTTTACAATTATTTTTTTACAGATTTATTTATTATAGCAATAATAATATTTATACATATATGAACTATTAAATTAAATTTATTTTTATATTAATAAACTGCATAGATACTAAACTGATTTGAGCGTTTTTGAGAAGCATAGTTAGTCCAAAAAAATGACAGAGCCAAACACTCTTACTCAGGAACTCTAAAATACTTCATATTCGTGCGATCTTTTTTTTCTTGTCTTGCATTTCAGATTCACTCCCTGAAGTATCGACACGTAATTAAAAATCACCCTGTATGCAGTGTTATGTGCGTGCCCTATGCATCAAGCGCATTAAACGCCCTCGTATTTACATGGGACTGGATAAAGTGTTTTCGTCCTGTTACTGATTGGGCAAATTTCGCTCTCTACGCGCCGCATGCACGCACGCTCGCACGCACGCACTCACGCACTCACGCATGCACGCACGCACGCACCGTGCGTCGTCGCGTCGTCATCGCGCAGCCACCGCGGCGTCGTAGATGATAACGAACGCCGGTAATTGTGTGCGAAGACTTTGGAATGGCAGCATGTCGCCGCCGACCAGTAAATAAAGGATTATTGCTGGGGGAGCAATTGAGAAAGCGCGAGCGAGTGAAAGAAGAAGTACGAGGGGGGGAGGGGGAAACGAGAAAAATAATCGGCCGAGTTGCGTCCGATTACCCGTGACGAGAGACGCGGTCGCATAGCTGGATCGTTATCTTTCTTTTCTTTTCTCTTTCCCCCCTCTTCCTTTTTCGTTCCTTTTCTGCCTTTCTCCGCGCTCGCAAACGCGAGATATGTAGCTTGCAGTTAATAATTTCACGTGGAAACGCCCTGGAGGGTCTCGGTGCCGATCGTTTCGCGACAGATAACCGTGACGTAATAATTTCGACTTTACTTTCAGAACGAATACGAGTTGGACCGTCAACGACAGCTGCGACGGACTAATTTGGGATCGAACCGCGCGGAGAATCGATTTATTAACCCTTTCGCTATGGCGAGCTTGAAATGAAAAGCGCTCGCTGTGTACGGGATGAGACAGTTAAAAATTAGGCCAGATACAGATCTGAAAATAATTATGTTGAACCATCAAAATAATTATATTAAACGTTCTCTCAAGCTGATTGCTAGAATGTCGAAACCTTTTGCAACCTTATCATCATGCTTCAGCGTTCTACATAATTATTTTGATGATCCAACATAACTATTTTCAGATCCGGCCTAATTTTTAGATACTTCAGCAAAACCGTTCTTTTCGTGTATTCAACGATGCCATACGAAACATTCTATTGTTATGTAATAAATTGTATTCATTATATGGGCGTATATATACGTTCCTCGTAAAGCCTGTGTCAGACATTACTGTGTCAGACATCCTACGCATTGGAGATTGGAAGATTAGAATTCGACCAATCAGATAATCTTAATCTTCATTCTCTTCGTTCTGATTAGTTGAATTCTAATCTCTAATTCGCAATCCTTAATCTCCAATGCGTAGTCTGACACAGACTTAAATGGGAGTCCATTTTTAGCGGGTGTATACAGGATATTTCAGATCAGGGGTCACTGAAACTTCAGGATTTTATAGGAAATTGAAGTTGGAACAAAAAGGTTCCTATAAACACAGGTCCGAAAACGCTTAAAAAGTTATAGCTAATAAACTTTAAAAAATCACGGTTTTCTTATAATTTTTAAAAATAGCTTCAAAACTTGGAGACAATTTAATGAACAGAATAACAGATGCATCTCTTCAAATAAAGGGACACACTTGTATGATGCAATGAGTCAATATTGCGTAGATGCCAAAAATATATTAATGAACAGGGACATAATTTTGAACATATTTGATAATTTGGTTTAATAAAATTTAATAGGAACATTTTTATGTTTGCATTTGCAATGTTTGCACTACGAATGTAGTGTTTACACAAAGACCATGAAAGATGATTTTCTCAAGTTCTACTTTTTTCATTGTTTTGAGCTTAATTTTCTTTTAAACGCCTTATCAGATATTATATCAACATTAAATCAAATTAGTGTAATTCAGTTTGTTATTTAATTACCTATCAGATTTATTTCGTTACTTTTTTCAAATGAATGAAGGGTTTTGAAGTTATTTTTAAAAATTATCAAAAAACGTGATTTTTCGAAATTTATTAGCTATAACTTTTTAACAAAGCGTTTCTGGACCTATGTTCATAGAAACTTTTTTGTTCCAAATTTAATTTCCTATAAGATCCTGAAGTTTCATTGACCTAACTTGGAACACCCTGTATGTATGCCTTTCATAAATAACTGATTACTTTTAGAGAGCGTATATATGCGCCCTTCGTAGCAGAAGGGTTAATCAGCAAGGAAGTCGGAAAGCTGCACAATCGTATGGCGATCTCGTTTTATCGCCTAGCTCCGTTTCTGTTCTACGTTCTGTTCGCTACGGCTGTCAATTAAACGAACGCGAGATGAATAATGCCGTGTGCGCGCTGCGCGCCTCGTTAATGATATACAGTTACGGCTATTATCCACTTTCGCGAGAGCGCCACTCAATCATAAACTTTATTGCTGAACGTTACTCGGCACTTTTTCCCCACGTGTCGACGGAATTGTATCTCGAGCGGGTCACCGTGGCGCGTATAAGGTGGATTAATTATATTCTCGTCTCGCCCCTGACATTATACTGTATTTACGCAGCATGCATTATCTCGATTTTATCTATATCCTAATCTCGATTTTCCACTTCTAACAGTCGGATTTAAGAGATACGATCAATTACCTTCGAAAGTACCGTCAGTTATCTTAGGAAAAAGCCACGCAGGTAGGTATAGGGTGTCGTACGTGGAAAATTTCGTGAGCTGCGTTCTTCTTACGCGTTCTAATCATCGTCGCCTATCGATTGCGGATACCAGACGATTCGAGGAAATGTTTACCGAAAGTGGAAATGACGAAAGCCTTCATGCCCCATTCGCGGAAGACAGGCCAGAAGAAATGTAAATTCCAGACACTCGCGCATAAATAATAGTAATGAGGAATATTATCTCATTAGTTGACCCATTTGTTGGACATGTGATTATTTGCTTTCGTTCGATAACCCACCGATAAGTGCCTTCCGTAATTTATTCCGTTCACACCGCAATCCAGGAATAGCGGACTCGAGCGCGAAATTATCCGCTCGATGTCTCGGAATCAACGCAAAGTCAGTGTAGAGTACGTATTATGAATTTATTCGGAAATGATTCCGTTCGGAATGATAGTCACTTGTCCTATGCTTGTCTTTGTCATTTCCTTGCCGTTTTCTTATCCTTGTCCTTTATTTTTCGAAATCGTTTTGAACGAAATCGTTTCCGAATAGATTCCAGATACGTGACCAGGGTACGTATTATGAATTTATTCGGAAATGATTCCGTTCGGAATGATAGTCACTTGTTCTATGCTTGTCTTTGTCGTTTCTTTGTAGTTTTCCTATCTTTGTCCTGTGTTTTTCGGAATCATTTCGAACGGAATCATTTCCGAATAGATTCATAATATGTGCCCTGATCGCATTATTCGTTCAAATCTCTTTATCGATGCGAATGTTATCATTATTTTAGCTTTTTCACAGTAACGAGGAATAATTCTCGCTAATCATTTCTAGCACTAATTGAGCGTATCCTGCTCGCTTTCGCACTTTACGATTCTCGTTTTGTTAACAGAAAAAGAAAGACGTTCTTACTCTTTCTTCGACGTCCTTATAAGGCCATTGCGCGTGAAAAAAACTGTAGTTGTAATCGTAAGGTTGTAAGCAAATCGACCAATCACAGTCAAGCATTCTCACAATGTAGTAAAGATGTCGCAAGCAAGTCGACCAATCACAGTCAAGCATTCTCACAATGTAATAAAAACGTTTGACTGTGATTGGTCGATTTGCTTACGATCTTATGGTTACGACTAAAACTTTTTCACGTGTAATAGCCTTTACTTTTCCGCGAGATATAATTTCAGAGCATTCAGAAAACATGTACAGCGCGGGAGCGCCGAAGGCGCTGTCGATCACGCGATCATGCGAATCGCATCTCGCTCGTTTCCGTATAACGTTCCCTATTATGCGGCGTATATGGCGTTCGGGAAATTGCGGTTCCCGTTTCTCGCGATTATGAGGCGCGTTCACGGTACGGTTTACCCTCCCCAACCGGCAGTAATCGCCGTAATCGCCGCGCGCGGGCATCAAGCAAATTATCGCCGCGTGTTGGCGGCACTTAACATTTCGCAAATAAAATGATTGACCGCCGTCTCGAACATGCCGACCGTCTGTCGCAATTAAACGAAAGGCTCCCCGGAAAAAGAGGCGTCTCGAGCGCAATATACAGGGTGAATAATAAAACTCTAAATAAGTGCGAAAAATTTTATATAATTCTTTGTAAATAATTAAGGGAGGTGTCTTTCATATAAACAAGTACTCCTACATCCCCCCCTGAAGAGTTACACTCCTCCAAAGGGGGAAGTGAAAATTAAAAAATTTATTACATAATTTTATAATATAATTTATTATAATTTATTATAATTTTGTATGTATGTTGTTTTTGTTCCATTGTTTCAACATTTACTATAATTTTGTTTTTGTTGCTTTTTTATTCTAAAATTCAATTTCTTGTAACTCGAAACCTATGCCATTTAGTACCGTGCTGTGCATGAAAATGTATTTTTTTTTCTTGAAAACTATTGATTTTACGAAAAAAATAAAAGAAATAATAAAGTTTCTAAAGGAATTAAGCTTTCTAACGCATATTTTTAGATGATCACATTCCGACCCGTTAAAAAGTTCTAGTAAAAAATTGAATCGGGATTGCTAGTTTCATCCCCTTATAACGATACAGGAGGATTAAAAAAATATTATTAAGTATGCTTTTTACTAGTGAAAAATTTCCATCAAATTTCATTTTTTTAACTTGTTCCAAAATTTGAGAAAAAAAATAAAAATGTAATTTTTACCTCCCCTTTTAGAGGAGTGTAACTCCTCAGGGAGGGATATAGAAGTATAAGTTTATATGAAAGTTCCCCTTTAATTTTCGACAAAGAATTATCTCCGAAAATTTTTCACACTTATTTAGAATCACCCTGTATATAAAGTGGCCGGGAGGTAAGGCGTGCCGAAAGGCCGGGAGACGGCAAGAAACACGCGAGTGGAGTCGACAAAGTTTTCGAGATTTCAATTAACGTTTCTGAAGCTGCGTGAAGGCGCGGAGATTGAAGGTAGGAAAAGTCCACGACAGATATGCGATAGCACAGGTTGGGCAAGAATGTGCAACGTGTTGTTAGCTATCGCGCCGAGATACGCTTGCGTGAGAGAAGATACCTATTGCCTCGATAACAGGAAAAGATTGTCGAGCGGGCGGTGTGTGATTGTTATCCCGGTTTACAAACAAGAAGCATATGCCGTATCCAATACTTTACAACAACAAAGTTTTTATTATTCAAATGTACGTATTGTGTGTCCGTCAAACTGTAGCCGGCATAGAAAAAGTTGACACACATCTTTTACCCTACGTCCTCTGTCACTTCCTCAACGATCGGCGACCTTACTCTTTGACACATCCTGTATCTGGCGTGACTTCGGGAGATTATGTACGTTTCAATATACTTGCTTGAGAAGAGAGCGACGCTTCGTTTTATTAAACGTCAGAGATTAGTGCTCTATCGCGGATATTTTTAACCAAGATAATAACTATTGTCAATTTCAATAACAGATTATTATATTTCGTCCTGGCTGAGGTGATATTTTTCGCAACAAGTTCTTTACAGGGTTTTAAAAGATGCTATTTGCATTAGTATTATTAAAATTGATTATTAATTTAATTATGTAATTAATAGAATACCATCTCTTGCCAGTTAGGTCGACTTACAATTTATTACGTATGTTAATTATGTACTATTTCAGTTTTAGCTAGGAACTGCGTTTCAAAAGCGACAAAATAGTTGGCGCGTAGTTTACGTGGTTAAAAAATATATATAAATTCGCGGAAAAAGATCTAGCCTCGACCGAAATGGACTTATATGTATATATATTTGTGTTATTTATATATCGGTCTGTATTCACAGATTGTTTCATTTATTATTTCGTGTTTTCGCGACATCTCGCGAATAATCGCGAATTTCTTTCGATTAAGCCGAGACTGAGGACCGAAAATCGCCGTAATTTCGACAAGCTCGATTCCCGGCACCGCGTGTTAAATCCGTGTTACACTACGCATTGGAGATTGCGGATTGCGAATTGGAGATTAGAATCTGACTAATCAGATAATCTTAATCTTCATTCTCTTCGTTTTGATTAGTCGAATTCTAATCTTCAATTCGCAATCCTCAATCTCCAATGCGTAGTGTGACACGAGTTTTAGGGCTACTTTTGACAACTTCGAAGATTCGAACCTTCAATTTAAGATGTCTTTGAAGAGCTTTGAAGTTAACTTTGAACCACCTTAAACTTCGAAGATTCGGAGTTAACTTGGAAGCTTCGAATCTTCGAAATTGTCAAAAGTAACAGCTCTACCGCGTGTATAAGCTTTTGACAACTTCGAAGACTCGAAATTTCGAAAGAATTTGAAGCTTCGAAGTTAATTCCGAACCTTCAAAGTTTAAGGTACCTTTGAACAGCTTCGAAGTTAACTTCGAAGCACCTTAAACTTCGAAGATTCGGGGTTAACTTCGAAGCTTCGAATCTTCGAAATTGTTAAAAATAACAGCTCTACCGCGTGTATACGGAAAGAATGTGCCTTACCTCGCGTCAGCTGTCAACTGTCAGCGTCACTGTCGGCGTTCCCGTTGTCACGCAGGTAAACACACAGGACGCTGTTTACCGCGCCGTTCTCGGAACGCAAACTCGTCGAAATTACGACGGCTTCGAACCCATATATACTTTTCTCTTTCTCTCCGATCCCGCGCACAGGATCCCTCGACTCGAACGACCGCGACAACGTGAGAGATTCGTACGCGCACTTCCGCGATCCTTCGGGACGCACCTCTCGACGCACCTGCCGCTTGCCGTAAATCGGCGCTGTAAATCGGAGCTCGCGCGACGCGCGTAATTGCCCACGATCGCCGTGATCGCCGTGATTACCATGGCGCGTGAGATCCACGGCGCGACGAAAACTCGCCCTCGCGGCTTGCCTTGGGTCTCGGGTGCCGCGCGCCGTCCGCAGTAACGCGATCAGCAAATCGCACGCATGTCCACGCGCCGCCGTCGCACCGCTCACGCGTGCGCGCATGTGCGCGCGCGCGCGCGTGTGCGTGTGCGTGTGTGTGTGTGTGTGTGTGTGTGTGTG
>NJRL01000507.1:141951-153403 GCA_003063815.1 Aphaenogaster rudis
AAGTTGTTGTTCGCCCTGACAGCGGCGTTGGCTCACATTGACTTTTCCCAAATTTTTTTACGATTTAATATTTAAATAAACCTAAGTTTAAAGCAAAAACGTAAACATAAAACATCGAATTTTAATACTTTCTTTTCGTAAATTATTTCTTCTAAAGTAGCGCCTTCAGAACTACTCCGCGTTTCAGTTATTAATATTATTCACCAACTGTAACATGTAGTTAACTTATTATAGAATGCGCTTCGGAAGCATGATTGTCAAGCGATTAATTTTGATTGCCACAGGCACCCTTATTTTCTACGAGCGTTTGCGAGGTCGAAATATATATTTTTACAGCATGTTCGGTATGTACCGAAGAGGCCGAGTCTGAATATTAACGACAGGCATGCATTAGTTCTAATCTCGAAGCGTGTTCTACGCGCGTCGGACGTGTTTCTCCGATTGCGTATGTCTGGCCGGAGCTAAGTTTCCATAAGTAGGTACAAAAATGCGCCGCAGAACGCAAAATAACCAGTGATATTAATAAGCGACACAATCGTTTCCTACGATCTAGCGCGACCTCCTTTTTAAACGTCAATTCGACCCAACCGGCCGGGGAAGTTTTGCAATTGCGGATTTAATTAACCCCCTGCTTTCCCGTTAATGCCCCTTTTTAAATCGTCTCGTTATCTGCTAAATTACCTGGTGGATTTCTCGTTGAGACTCACGATAAGTGAATTTAGTCCTGAAGCTTAGTCGGGAATCGAACTCGCGTTCGAAAAACGAGCGACACGCAAATTCTTTCCCAACGCAGACGCTAATTTATGAGCGCCGTACCGTTAGATTGCGCAATTAATGAAATTGCTGGAAAAAGGGCGCATTTATCGTATCGTGCTGGTGTCTCTAAAATCTATACAATAAATTGGATAAATTTTTACAGATTTTTTACCTACAGCTTTAATGAGAGGCGAAGCATTCTAGTATTGTTATACTCTATAGCTCTAAGTGTACAGGCAGGGGAATCTCTTATGGAAGAGACGAAGAACGAAGAAGCACCGGATGTTCTATGGACCAACCGGCTCTAGCGTGACGACTCTAGCGAGAATGTTCTGTCACGCACTACAGCTCGCGATATCAATGAGATAATGCGTGCTTGCTTTAATATATAAGTTGTGATTCTACAGGGTGCATTCTGTATTGCTCACCTTAATGGGATAACGTGCCTCTAGATTAAGGGCACTCTCTCAAGGGAAAAATAAACACGAGCTAATTGCGCCGACATTTGAGGAAACGATAAACATCAAATACCTATTGATATGTCAAGCTGCGAAATAACCTTATCATTTTAATAAATATGTAAAATAATGTTCTTTCTTATACAAAGTGACTTCTACGAAGTAGGGGTAGTTTCATAGGTCTGTTACTTTTGACAACTTCGAAAATTCGAAGCTCCAAAATTAACTCCGAATCTTTGAAGTTTAAGGTGCCTTCGAAGCTTCGAAGTTAATTTAACTTAAGACATCTTCGAAAGTTTGGAGTGAACTTCGAAGCTTCGAATCTTCGAAGTGTTGTCAAAAGTACTATGAAGTACGAGCTAGTTTCACTCTCATTCTGGAGCTTCAATTAATTAAGATCCCTTCAATTAATGATTATTTCATGTAGCGATGTAATTACAATAATTGCGCATTAAATTTAGATATCACTTAATTGCTTTGTAATTATTAGTGGCGAGATTGAAACGATCTCCGTTTTATCCACTTTTTTCGTTTACCATACGCGGTCGTTGAAAGGACACCCGGTAGGTCCAGCACACCCTGTATACGCGCAAACATCTGTTCCTACGGCGCGAAATAATCGCACGCATAAATAAACCACGACAGAGCCAGGCGTGCGTGTCTCACGTGAAGCGGTGAAAACGTGACTTCGCCATTCACGATTCGGCGTTCCGAAAAAGTCACGGCGAGGCGAAGAATTTCTCTCCCTGCGAGAATCTCCCGCGTGACACGCGATATTCCGTAGACGTTCGATGCGATATCTAAAACCGCCATAAAAATATCATTCGCGATATCTTGACAGCGAACTGACGCGACTTCGAGTATCCCGTATAATAATAATAATAATCGAAAAGGGATACTCCAAAATTCTCGAAAACGCATTTTACCGAATATCTTTTTTCTTGAAATTGTATTCTGCTGTGTGGGATGTGGGACGTGATGTCTGTCTGAAAAGGCGGGCTGCTGCTAAAAAAAACTGGTTTGCAAAGTTGGCCCTGTGTGTTGCTTAACCGCGTCTAATTATCACGTTCCGTTTTGAATCCCACAGGGCAAAAGGAAACCTATTTCTTTTTTAAAAAACGACACAGGTTCGGGGTTTACCGAACGAGCAACGTGTGAAAGAGAGACAGAAAGCCGACCGTACTAAAAACGGTTGGTTTATTTCTTAAAGATGATCGCGCAACTAATCGGACCAAATCTGACCTTCGCTTGGCCTTCTGTTTTGTCGCGACGAATCACATTTAATTTCTCGTACCACGTTGCTTGGAATTTTAATTATCGGTCTGTAAGCGTATGAGTGGCGACGTATCTTTCTATCGTCACATTTTCGAGAAAAAAAGAAGAAACAAGATTATTTGACATTTTATATTGTATTTGACATTTCACGTAAAAGAGAAAAATTACAACTCACGTGATACATATCATAGTATTCTCATTCAAAGCTCTTTCTGTTTCAACCTAAGTAATATCTTTCTGTTTCAACCTAAGTAATATCTTTAATTTTTCTAAAAAAATAATAACACAAAGTTGCGCCAACTAATATACACGCTGTAACCTATTTCACATAAAAGAGAATAATCTTAAACATACCCGACAAATAAATTTTAATTTTTAGAGTTTTAAGAATTTTCTTTATTTTATATCCACATCTCTTTTTTTCTCAAGCATAAACGTGAAATATATCTAAAAATAGAATTTACTAAACGGAGAGCCAAGATTCCGAAAATAAAAGGCGATTGCTACCATGTCGCGTAACCCTGATTTAATGAAGTTCTTGCCCTCGGCCTTCGAATAAAAAATAAAATGAAGAAATAATGAAGAATAAATGAATAAAAAATGAAGTATAAGGTGGAGAACACTGGAGAATATATGAATAAAAATAAAGTATAAAACGAAGAAGAATGAAAGATAGAAGATAAGATCTATTTTTAATTCCCGCATTTAAAGAGATATATTTGCTCTTTTATCTGTTTCATTAAAATAAATAAACCGCTAGCGTGTGAGTCGGGCGTGGGATGCGGTATCGATATCTTGCCGAATACGCGGGGTCAACAGTTCCTTGAGAAGTCCGATCCTCAGGTATGCCGACACGAAACTGCCGACTTCGCTCCGCGTGCGACGTACTCGCAACTTCATAAATCACTTGCGGTTTTTTGTAAAAAAAAAGAGAGAAAGGAAGAGATTCAACTTTTTCGATTAATAGCCCGGTTCCCATCCACCGAGCGGTAAATCCGTACACATAATTCGTGTATGCGGGCGCAGAGGAGGGAACGGACACAGGTCTACACGCGTGCACGTGTATGCCGGCCGCGCTGCGCCAAAGAGACCTGGGCGACCAACCAGGAAGCGATCACGCACAACTGGTCACTTGCCGGAATTCTGTCGGATGCGATTACACGGCGCGGTGGTTCGTTTAAAAAATGGGAATCCTCTCTCTGTTTCCCCTGCTTCTCTCCCTTTCTCTTCTTCCTCTCTTCGCGGATCGTCTGACCGCTGCGTTATTAAAGCTGGAATTCGTCCGATGAGGGGAGGGGGATTCCTCCTGTTCCGGAACCGTACCGTATTCCCCCGATTTAACTACACTGAGAAAAATATTTTGATTATATCAACAAGCAGTGGCGTAGCCAGGGGAGATTAGGGGGATAAATCCCCTCCCCCACGAAATTATGGAACCAAATATAAAAGTATGAAAATGAAAGGTTGAAAGCCAAGAGAGAAATGAAATGGTTTTTATTGATGGTTATTATTAATGGAAATTAAGAATTCTTAAAACCTACCTTAGAAATACAATGAGTGAAGTAAAGCTTAACCGTTTTACACAAATGTACATTCACAAAAATTTGACTTCTTTGATTAACATAGAGGAGGTACTCGACAGATTATCCAAAAACCCTAGACGCATGCTTCTAGTTTAATATTGTTATCTTATTTAATTAAAAAAGTTGTGAGTTGTTCTGTGATTTTATTTTTTTAAAACTCCCCCCCAAATAAAATTTTGGCTACGCTCTTGAAGATATGGTAGAATGCATTCTGGTAAGACCAAACAGAATTCCGGGTTATATCATGATTGGACTCGATATTTTATGGCTAAAACGTTTAATAGACTAACTATAAGGATCTTTTTAACATTTTACCGGTTGGATTTATAAAACTAGTTACATTCACTGCATGCACATAACATATGTGAAACGAAGAAACGTGCAATCAGAATTCTGGTTAACATAGTAAAAATAACCGCAGTGTACTCAAACAGTTTTATTACTGTGCGAATTAGGCGAATACGTTTTGTTTCATATCGTTCGTATTCTATCCTGGGCACTTATTATAAATTTATTTGGAAACGATTCCATTTGGAATGATTCCAAGAAACAAAGAACAAAGACAAGGGAAGAACAAGTATAGGACAAGTGACTATTATTCCGAATCATTTCTGAATAAACTCATAATACATGCCATGAGAAAACTTTTTTTCTTCTCTGCCAATAGAATTTTGAAAAATATATATAGAAGTTTTTATAAATTTATAAAATACATTTAATTTGAAGTTCTGAAACGTTTTGTAAAGAAATGGAAAAATGTCTGTAATAATTTTTATAATTGATATAAAATTAGTATATTTTTATTATTGGTATATGTGTATTTTATATATGAATTTATTATGTTATTCCTAAAAAACTTGTATTTTCATATTTATATAATCATCCTGATATTTCAATTAAAGCAACCCAAGAAAATGGGAATACATAGATACGTACCAATTGGATTGTATTTTTTTTAAATAAAAGACACTACCACTTGGGTTTTTTCGAGGTATAGTTTGGTACAATAGTTTTTTCTACGAGTTTCAATTACAGCAACCAAAGAAAAACATTGTATAGTCAATCAGAAAAAAACTTGTTTCTTTATCAAAAAATTATGCTGACCTAACTAAATAAATTTAGTATCATCAAGAATTTTAGTTTTGTAATAATTAAAAACAACCAGAATTCTAGTTTAATTGATCAATCATAATGAAATTACAATTAAAATTCTGTTATATTTATTAACAGGAAGGAATTAACCATGCTTGTCTGATGATTTCAAGAATTTTAATTCGTTCATTTTGCAACAGACATACTAGTTGACTCTACCAGATTTCCAATTTATGCAACCAAATTTTTTTTCCAGTGTATATGCAACACGAATAATATCTATTCGATGTATAATGTCACGTTACGAAACAACGAAAATGTATAACGAATCTTTCAATTACGTATGTACAATTGTTTTATTGTACGAGGTACATATTCCAGAAATTACATTCCGGAGAGTTAATCTTCGTTCAGAGTCTCGGCCCTTACTCGCTGTATATGGCGCTGCTGAGGACGTAGGGCAGGATTTCCGTGAAGATATCGATATCAGGATCCAGGCACCGACCGAGGCCTTCAATCACCAGCATACTGAGAATCACGCTGCTGAAGGATCCGTCCTGCTTGACTCGGTGACGGACCATCGCGGAGAATAATTCCGACACAACGGTACTTACGTTCACCTGCGGATACCCGGGACGGCCGCATGCGTGTAGTAATTACTTCTTTAAACAGGAAAACTTACACGCAGGAAGGCGTGATCGTCGTCACGCTCGTTCGACGACCGATTCCCTCGCGAATCCGATCGCGAGTGACAATTAAGCGGATCGAGCGAATCCGTCGACGCGGATTTTTCCGCCACGGTGGCAGCGTCTATCTTTAGAATCGCAATAATCGCAATTATCCATTATCGGCGTTTCGATACCGGGTATTAAAAACGGGTTAGTCCATCCCCCTCACGCGTGTTAATACTCGCCTCGTAATTGCGCGCCGCGGATATACGCGTCATCGTTTTTCACGCGAGTACGTTTCTCGGAGGTCGATTCATCCTGATTGAATCCGCGCGATCTTAAATAGCGTACTCGACAGCTTCCGCTATATAATCACGCGGTCATTCGTATTCGCTATTATTACTATACTTCGCGCTACGATGGTGCGACATAGTTGAAACGCCGACGGTACCACGTAATAATGTTTACGCGCACGATCGCTTAAGCAAAGATAAAAACGGGAGATCGATTCCGAGAAGCAATGCAAACGACGCGGGTAAACCTAAAAACTTAATAACACTCTCGTACAATTTCAATCGAGCGACGATCTGCGAGGTCGTAAATGCGAAAACGCACCGGATCGCGAAAAATGATACGTCGCTTCAGCGATTCATTTCTCACACTTCGAAGGGAATACCTAACGTTAAAGTTACTAACGTTAAACGGATTGCAAAGGTGAGATTTCACAATGTTCTTCATCGAGCATTTGAAGCCGTCCGGGTCGGGGGTCATGTGCGAACTGTGCTCCAGGATGTACTGCGCCGCCATTTCGCCCTACGGTTACATTTTGCATATAAAACTTCAATCGCACGGTTGAGAAATGTAAAATGCCCGGCAAGAAATAAATCACCGAGGTGAACGAGATGGTATGCACGTAAAACATAAGAGAATAAAAAGCGACAAATACACATTGAGAGAATGGAAGTTTGAAAAGGGTGCGGCAAAGAACACGATTGCACTCAAGTTCGAATTGAATTGTCTTTCTTTAGAGATCGAAATTTATATTTGTGTAGGTATAGCCAATTACTTTTATATATCGTAAGTATTTTATCATGTACTTTACAACGGCGATTCCCTTGCCCTCGAGACTTGGATACCGGAAAAGATGCGCTTTGATTAAAAATAGGCGTCTCGCCTCTGGTTTACGTTCCCCATTAAAATACCGAAGGAAAGCATGCTTCGGTAAGGAAAAAAAAAAGAGAGAAGAGAAAGAATAAACGTGCTCCTCCGGCTTAGGGCCCCCGTTAAGAAAGCTCGAGAAAGAAGCGCATGTCAATAAAAAGTGAACGTTATCTCGCGGGCTTACGTTTCCCATTAGCACCGAGTAAAAAACGTCTCGGAGATTTTGTCGGCAGCGATCATTCAGAGATACCACTAGGCCGCAGTCCAGTATGATCAGGCGTGGGTCGTACGCCACGTAATCGGGGGTAATGACCCGCCGAAAGATGCTGAACAGGCCCGCCTGCGGGACGACCACTTTTTCGACTAGAATGTTGCCCGGATGCAAGTCACAATGGATGAAGTTGTCCTTAAATATCTACGGTCAAACACGACGCTCACACACTATCGTTCTCGATCGAAAGATCTAATAGAGGGGACTACAAAAAACGCGTCAATCCTCTACAAAGCTTTACGATCAGATCTCGAAAATTAATGATCTCTTCAAAATCGGAGAATTTTAACGTGTTTCAACAAAGCCCATATCCCGAAGATTTTTTCGTGCTGAACACGATACCGTCGTCAGAATTTGCATTACAGCACGTCAGAATTTTGAGTAACTTGGGGTGAAATGGGTAAAAAATGTCGTTTTTGGCCATTTTCAACATTTTATGGTAAAAAAATAACTTGGTTCTAAGTAAAGTTAACGACATCTGAAAGCGCTTCCCAATTGAATGTTTGGAGTACTTTGGAGTCAATTAGTTTCGCCATTTTGAATTGACAATTTCGTGTAATAGCATATGTACTCAAAATTTGTACACTTAAACTACTCTTTACAGCTATGTAGCTGTAGTTTAATTTAAGTTAAGTTAATAGTTTAAGTTAAACTACAGTAGTAGTTTAAGTGTACAAATTTTGAGTACATAGCTATTACACAAAATTGTCAATTAAAAATGGCGAAGATATCGACTCCAAAGTACTCCAAACATCCAATTGGGAAGCGCTTTTAGATCTCGTTGACTTTACTTAGAACCAAGTTATTTTTTTCAAATTACAATTATTTATTTGCTATCATGCCTTTCTTGTACTGTGGATTATACAGAAAATTCAAACAGTCATAACTTGATGAAAATAAGTCGTACGATCATATTATTTGAAAGCTCTTGAATTGTACTTTTAGATGTCGTTGACTTCTTATTTAGAACCAAGTTTTTTTTACCGTAAAAAAATGTTGAAAATGCCCTAAAACGCCATTTTTGGCCCATTTTATCCCAAGTTACTTTATTAAAATCCTGAAATGCTACGCAAATTCTGACAATGGCATCGTATTCAGCGCAAAAAAAACTTTGGAGTATGTACCATGGCACTTCGGAAAGAGAAAAAGTGTGTTTTTGTTGAACTGTATAATTGGAAATCGCTCGAGTTATATTGACCATTTTAAGGATCGTCGCGATTCCTATCCTGGCAAGTCTCCGCTGTAAAGCAGCGTCGTCGTGCTCGAGGTAATCGGATATCGGTGAACCCTCGTGGAAACTCTCGACGAGTATCTTGCGACAGGTCAGATGCGTATAGGGATACGGGAACACGATGTCGTTCCTCCTCGAGAAATTCGCTGAAAATCTCACGAGATTGGAGGCTTCCAGTCGCATGTCAACCTTCGCAAAAATCGATTGCACGATTTAATTAAACGCGACCTGCTGCGTTCTCGCTCGCTGCTTAAACTACAGATTATTCGGCGGTTGAATCCGCACAATTGGAACGAGATATCGTCTGGATTATCTCTCGTTGTCACAAGTGAAACGATTGTTTCTTATCGATTTCGTCTCGCGAACTGCAACAAGTCTCGATCCCCGAAGAAATTCGAGTCCCGATGCGGTTCGTTGTAACGAGATTTCTCTCAGATTACGTAGTGAATGCACAGACATCTACGAGGGTGAGTCAATATTTATCCGCACTCTATTTTTTAAATTTATTATAACTACAATGGAGAACTTACAAATACATAATTTTTCCACATAATCCCTTTGCTTTTCAATGCACTTAGTCCAGCGTTGCATCAGAGTGTTTATGCCTTCAGAAAAAAAGTTGTCGGTTTCATTGTCAGCCACGCATGCACCATATCTTTTACGTGTTGATCCGAAGGAAACCGGCGACTTCTTAGTGGACCAAAGGAATGGTAATCTGAAAGAGCGAGACTTATTGTCAAAAGGGATTTTAATGTTATAAGAAGCTGTAATTGTAAGAAGTCGCCGGTTTCCTTCGGATCAACACGTAAAAGATATGATGCATGCGTGGCTGACAACAAAACCGAAAACTTTTTTTCTGAAGGCATAAACACTCTGATGCAACGCTGGACTAAGTGCGTTGAAAAGCAAGGGGATTATGTGGAAAAATTATGTATTTGTAAGTTCTCCATTGTAGTTATAATAAATTTAAGAAATAGAGTGTGGATAAATATCGACTCACCCTCGTATATAATACATAGATATCTGTGAGTGAATGTAAGGGTAGTCGAAAGGAAATTACTTGGTCTTCCATTATGTGCGCAAATTGGTCGATGCAGTCCGTGAGACTGAGCCAATACAATTTCGGAATGAAGTACGTGGCACACTTGGAAAGGCCGCGCATTATTGCGATGTCCCTTCTGAAAGGAACGAGCAATATATATAGGGTGTCCCACATTATCGCCGCGTCAACATTTCGTAGTAGAATTTTTAATTGCTAATTGAAGACGAAAATGTCGATAGGCCACCGAGAGTTTCTGAATATTTGACAATTGAAAACAAGAGGTCTTTCATGAATTAATAAGACTGTATATTCCTTAATTGATTTCAAGCAAAGTTTGTGCCTTCTAAAGATTTAGTTGGGAAGATACGTAAACTCGACATTTTCGTCGAGGGAAAATTCAAACGTTGGCATGGCGAGACACCCGGTACAATTGCACCGTGAGTATAAACATCCATGGTCCATCACGCAGCTTTTATCGACGACGCGATTGAACGTTTCCGGGAAAGACTATTAAGAATTATCTACGCGATATCTTAAAGAGGGTACTTGAGTTGGCCTTTGATTCCGGGATGCAACACTTTTACCGCTACGGTTTGCAATTTCCTGGCACGCGGACTGGCAGACGCGAATTCATCGCTTTCATCGAGAGCTCTGTCTGAAATTGTTTATACATCTCAGTTTCGTCTTATCTTCTTATTTATAGTTATCAAAAAGTTGACCTTGTTGCAGTTCGAATGAATTTAAGGGAGAGAATGGGGTTGTGAAATCATAGGGCAAAACTACTTATATTTTTATATTCCTTTTACTCGTCACTGGGTCAATATATTCGAATAATTTTTTTCTCTCTCTCTTAAATTCAAAACAGCATCTCGACAATATTGCGCCGTTCATTTTAGGCCTGCGATCGGCCTGATTTCTCTGCGCGTGACTTGCGCTATACTTAATGCTACTATGCAAATCCTGACAGACCTAAATGTCTGCTGCGTGAACGCTTCGTCGTTCCAGGCGACACGATAGCGAAGGCGACCTTTCGCGAAATCGCGCCCGCGTGATTTCTATCGCGGCGACGTTACGCGCGCACACAAGAGGAGAGGTGAAAACGCTTTCTAGCTTACTTTCCACGAAACGCGACATCCGAGGATCCCGCATCGCACTCAGGTCGATCCACGCTTTGTACACCTGCGTATTGATTTTGGGCGATGTAAAATCGCGCGAATAAGGCTACAATGGTTGTAGTAAGCCTTTAGCCTTTGAATAATTTTTGGCCAAAAGCGTTTTCCACGCTACTTCAGTCGTAATTATTAAGCTCCAAGAGTTGGTCAGATCCTGCGACTGTTAAGTTTAGAGCTTAAGGCAGCGCGAGAAACACTTTTTGTCAAAATTTATTTTGCTTTGAACAAAAGACTAAAGGCTTCACTGGTGAAAATTATTCTTAGAATTCTTCATATAATTTTTCAGAATTCTTATATAAATTTCAAAATTTTTCAGAGAATTTCTTTATAATTTTACAACTTTTTAGAAAATTTCTCAGTTTTTTATGTACGAATTGGAACACTTTTCAGAAGTCTACATGAGAAAGTCTACATTTTTTCTAGAATTCTTCATGTATGTGAATTCTAAAATATTCTAAGATTTCTCATTCTATAATTTCTGAAGAAGCTTATAAAATCTGAAAAAGTTTAAGATATTTTTTTGAAATCTTCATAAATTTAAAACATGACAAATTCTTAAAAATATTATGAGAATTATTCCCCAGGGTGGTGAAAATTTTTCTTAGAATTCTTCATATAATTTTTCAGAATTTTTATACAGGGTGACCCATTTTAACTTAGGCAGCCAAATAACTCGAAAACTGAGCCCAGCAGACAAAAATGTTTCAGACAAAAGTTTTGTGACTTCGAGGGGGACATAAGAT
>NJRL01000508.1:44711-86801 GCA_003063815.1 Aphaenogaster rudis
ACAGCACAAGTGCGGGTCGGTGGTCCCGCAGGAGGCGCGTAGATTTCGGTAGCCTCGCGTGATGACTTCGTGCCGCTTCCGCATTGGCTTTCACCCCCCCCCCCGCAGGAGTATTGCCAGCTGTACGGTACAAGCGCTTGTCGCGTGTTCTTCCGTTGCGCGAAATCCGGGCAGTGGAGAACTGGTTGCGGCCGTCCAGGAGTCCCCTCGCCGATTTTCCCCGATTCCGGAGATGCGGTCCCGTCGTCCCTCCATCGAGAGCGAGCGGCCACCGTGCTCGGGTTCAGCGCCGTGTTCCGGTTGGGAACTTCCTTCCTGGCTCCGCTGGCGAGGTCTCCCATGCGATGTCCCGTGTGGAATAGCGCCTTTCCTGTTCGTCTCCGCTGTCCTGGTTGTTCGGCGATCTTGTACGGTACCACTGCAACGATAATCTCGCAGTATTCCGGAACACAAAATTGTCGGAAAGGGAAAAGGCGATACAACCTTGTCGGGGTGTACCCTGCGGCCCGTGCTCTTGGAGGCGGCGACGGTCTTCTTTTCTATGGTCTTCTTCTCGGCCGCACTCCACCAGTCGGGCGAGGTCCCTCTCAATACAACTTAATACTGGGAGCCTCTAATTTCTCTGCGCAAACTTAAGGGGGCATATACGTTTGGAGCCACAAAAAAATGGCATTTTTCATGAATTTTTTTCAGACCCAAGAGACAAACTATAAAAATGGGACTTTTTGTATAATAAAGTACACCTTTTGTAATTCTCATACAAATTTTGTTACAATAATTTTGTTGAAAAATCCCCCCTTTCACCGTCGTGTAGTCAGCCGTGCACGCTATGCATGATTCCGTGGTTACAATGATTTCTCCATGCCCATTCATCTGAAACACAAAAATCAAACACCGTCTTAAAGAGTCAATTTTCTTGTCGTTGTCGTATCCAATTTTTAAAATTCTAATTCTTTCTATTTTTTTTAAACAAACAAAAATAAAATTTTTTGCCGAAAATCGGCAAAAACTCTAACTTTAAAGGTCCGCCATTTTGTTTAAAATTAGAATTTTAAAAATCGGATACGACAACGACAAGAAAATTGACTCTTCTTTAAGACGGCGTTTGATTTTTGTGTTTCAGATGAACGGGCATGGAGAAATCATTGTAACCGCGGAATCATGCATGGCGTCCACGGCTGACTACACGACGGTGAAGGGGGGGATTTTTCAACAAAATTATTGTAACAAAATTTGTATGAGAATTACAAAAAATGTATTTTATTATACAAAAAGTCCCATTTTTATAGTTTGTCTCTTGGCTCTGAAAAAAATTCATGAAAAATGCCATTTTTTTGTGGCTCCAAACGTATATGCCCCCTTAAGTCGACACGGAAACGCAATAACCGCGCCAAAAAATCGGTAATCGGATCGCTCGCGCTCTCTCCCTCAGCCGGAAGGGCGCAGGACGCGAGTTCCTCCGCGGTCAGGTCTCACGACCCTTGTGACGAGCACCAATAGAAAAGCGTCACGTCACAATATATATATGTTTATGCAAATTATAATATTATTAGTTCATATTGTATATGTTGATATATACAATATATATTGGTTTGAATTAAAAATTATTATTTCTGGCTTCTTAGTTTCGTTACACATTAATCTTAAAGTTCGAATGTGTTCTTCCTTTCTTAATATTATTTTCTGAAATTATACATTAGAATCTAATGTAGAATCTATAATTGGATTATCCAGCAAAAAAAGAAGAGTCGAGGCCATTTTAGAAAATTATATTGCCGATATTCGTCAAGAAAAGGAGATGGCGAAGGCACAACGGAATGAAGAAAACCAACGTCGCGAACAACGAAGAGAAGAAAGGCACGAAGAAGGAAATGCTGAGCATGCAAGAATGCACGAAGATAGAAGGAAAGTAGAGCAATCATTAGTAGACATTTTACATAAGTTAGCTGCTACTAAGAAGTAAAACGACTTCTATATTTTATTATTCCGTTGTGTTTTAAAGAATTTAATGAGGTTTAAAGAATATATAGATATATATAAAAGAAATATGATATGAGAAATAAAAAAGGAATAAAAAATATAAATAAAATATAACTAAAATATAATTATATATTATATTTAAAATACAATTATATATTATCTAATAACTGATATTATTTTATATTATTTACATACACTATATTGCTTTCATAATTCTCATAACTTCACGTGTAAATCTTGTTTTTCATTTCGTAGATGTTCTTTTCAAACGAAAAACTATTGAACTTTGTTTTATGTTATATAGTACGATTATCATAATCACAGTCGTTCATGCGATTAACGAAGTTTTCGCAAAATACAAAGTTTATACCATAAAAACACAGTATCTGTATTCTACAAAACTTCTTTGCAGTAATCAAGGATCGCTCATAACGCTTGAAGAATTTCAAAGATAGTTCAAACAAATTAGAATTTCTGCATATTAGAATGCTACAAAGAAAGTCTTAGAAAAATATCCGCGATAGTTTCCTAATTTATAAATATACCTCAATAATAATTTTTTTCATAAATTCAACAAAAATCGAAGTTTTAAAAAATTTGTCAATTTTTTCAAAACTGATTAAATAACATATATTCAGTGAGTATCGATAATTTATTATGCAAGGAACTATTCAATAAAAAATTTTCATACGTTTCTATGTGTTCTTTTGTATATTTTAAGTATTTATATGTATTTTATTTTATTAAATTTACTCAAAATATAAAATACCACCTTAGTTATTTCAAAAACTGGGTCGTTCACTTCTACTTCCTTATTTCTAATCTAATATAAGCCAAGAGTACCGACATACTACTCCGAGTGTATCACCATTAAGTATTGCATTATTACGGTTAATGAAAGCTTCACGTCAACGTATCATTCCTCTATAATGACGCGCGGAATCTCTGCACAGCATATTGTGGATCATAAAGAGCTTTAGGTTACGATCACGATGGATCGTCGTTTATAAACTGAATTTTGCCGTCAAAGCGTCTTGGTGTCGTTGATATCGACATATTTTATTAGTTTACGTCAAAAGCAACGCGAAGCAAAACAATCTCGCTACCTCGTACATGAAGACTTCTATCGACCGTGCGTCGATCGACTTACGTTGTTTACGAGCGGCAAAGGTCTGGACATAACAAATAGTGGGCGGATAACCCGGTCGTTAAAAACGAGAAAGGAGAAAATTGAAATATAAGTCATTTTCCTAGATTTTGACAATATTCTTCCTCTCTCTTTTCTGCATTGTTGTTGTATTCATCAATAACGAGTAACTCCTTTTCCTTCCGTCCACTCGACGAATAATTCTTGCTCGAGTAAACACACTTATCTTCCCTTTCGAACAAAGAGATGCTACCTTGCAAAAAGAAGAGGGGAGGGAAATGAGTGATGTTGAAATATTAAAATCGTGGAAAAATATAAAACTCGACAATCTCACATTTCTGACATATTTTTCTTTATATATTTCATATCTCTCACACTGCAACGCTCTTGCAAAATTTGATAAGTTTGCATCAAGGCGTGAAGCAGAAAGAATTTGATATACATCGACGAAGAGAACATCTAAATTTTCATAGGAAGAAATTCATAGAAAGAAAAATATAAGCTCCGTCGTAAAGTCTACTTTTCTTCTATCTTGACGTAATCTCGGAATGTAAATTTTAATGATTTGTATTACGGACTATAAGGTAAAGTTGGAGAAATAAAATTAAATCTAATTCACTCCGGTAGCAAAGTATAATAATTTCATATTGTGTTAAATTAGAAATGATATAATTGTCAAAGGACGCGACGCGAAAATATATTATGCCGTTTCTGTTAGAAGAGGTTACTTTGATGAGGAGAGCTAATTCTAGTATCACCGGGGAGAACGGCGAGTCGTTTCAAACAATATTTGTCATCATCTAAATTCTAGCTTTGATGTAAATTTTATATTAGATTACGCCAAAAGCTCTGGAATAACGAAGAAGCGCGCTTGCACCGCTGCAGAGGAAAGTCAAAAAGTCAAACGGTTCCGAGTTATCTTCTATAGGAAATGTTGAAATTCGAAGTGATCAAAGAGATTACCCGTCGCTAAATCAAAAGTGCTTGATTAAATTTTTTAAGCAATACTAAAAGTTCTCGAGTGTTTCCCTTCCGAAGTATGTACATTCTCTCTTCCAAGAAAATGCATCGCGAAGTAAGATGCAATGCACTAAAATTCTTTCTTGATAAAATAATTACTTTCGAATAAATGTTTTTTAAATAACCAAGAATTTTATCAATTATTTCATTTGATTGATCCACGAAAAAGATATTGCTTAAGAGAACAAACGTATTACTGTACTCAACAAAGATTTAAATATTTTAAAAGTATTGTTGAGATAAAGAAACATTCAAATATCTAATATTCTTGGCAATACCGTCGACCAAGTCAAAAAATATTATTCCTGAGTGATCTGATAGCTCGGTAAAAATTGCGGGATGCAAACGAAGTGTTTTGCTTACGTTTAGATGCAGCCTTTTTCTAACCAGCGTTCCGTGTCAATTTGTCGTCATTGAATTTGCATAGTATTACTTCGTCTTGCTTGCGGCGGGATAATCACAGACTGAGCGATGCGGAAAGTTTAGAGAAAAATGTCGTCATACACACGTGGCTATAATAAAAAAAAATCTATCTATTCTACCAACTCTATATTTTTATAAAAGATATTAAATTTTTAAATTTATGGAATTACAGAAGCTATTATAACAGTAAAATCATATCAAATCTTGTATATATATTAGGTGCTTTCGTAAATTTTTTTGAAATTTTTAAATAAAATTAATTTAATACTCGTAGAGGACCACAATCCGTATGATTGATACGTAGTAATAAATAGAATACCATCTATGGCCAGTCAAGTCGTCTTACAATTTATTATATGTTAATTATTTACTGGTAATTTAGGAAAATTAAAGTTATATTATACACCTCGACTGAAAAATGGTTTCACACGAAATAATACGTTTTCTTAACATCATCGGTTGTTGCGATAAATATTATCACATGCCTCGGTGGCCGAACTGGCTACGACGCCCGCACGGAGTATAGGGAGGTCCAGGTTCAAATCCTGACTAAGGTAATATTTTTCGCAACAAATTTTTTAACAGTTTTCAGTGATGGGAGAGTGTTGGGGGAGTGGGAAGAATCTAATAGATGCTTTAGCACATTTATTATTATTAAATTTAATACTCGTAGAGGACCACAATCCGTATGGTTGATACATAGTAATAAATAGAATACCATCTATGGCCAGTCAAGTCGTCTTACAATTTATTATATGAAAATTAATTTATGCTTTTGCTTTGCCTAATGATTAGAGAGAAAGAATATGTGGTAATATTAAAAATCAACAATTTTATTTCGGAGATCAGAATAATGTCAAATTACTGTAATAGCTAATGTACATAAATTCCTACATATATAAATATATTTATTTTATCTTAATAAGAATTAATCATGAATAAATATTTTATAATTCAGGACGCACTTGCTTATTAGAAAGTGCAACGCTTTAATATTCACTTTTCTCTGCGTTCACTTTAAACAATATTTTTCTTTTTTAGCAACACATTATACTGCAGGAACAATGCATTATATTTTATATGCACGTGACTCTCAAATATAAACTGAATTATTATTGCTCTCGCATACCATTACTTCACAACGGTCGGAAAAGTTTTTGACGTTATTGACAATGCCTCAATTTTCTCTTTGTGGAAACATTCAGCATAAAAGAAAGGTAAAAAAAGGATATGAGAAACAATGATGAAATGCAGATACCGTAATATTAAGGACTGCATGTGTGCGTTTTTAAAAGAGAGAAAAGAAATAAAGCTCGCTTTTTCCCCTTGTAAAAGTGTAAGAAGTACGTACTGTGCGAAAAACGGACTATAATAATTCACGACCTCAGAGGATTACGTGTTCACCGAGTACCTGAAAACTTTGCAAGTAGCTTTTCTATTATTCCCATTATTCTGAGAACGTTTGGAGAGAGATATAATAATCCTATTTCATAAGCTTTTTCTAATATTATTTCTTAGCTACATATATATTTAGCGAGCAGTGACTTTCTATTCTGGCGGCTCCTCGGGAAAACGTGACGCCTCCGTTCATGGACGTGACGACAACATTACGAGGCGCGAGCAACGGCCGTCGTTGAGGAAAAATGGAAGAAAATAAGAAAATCGCCGTCATCGGCAGTCGGCAATGTTACCACGATGGCGATGCATCTATTTTCTACGCCATCGCTCCGGAAAATTGCTCCTTTCATCGGCTTCCACCGGTTATTCTCTCCCAAGCAGATGCACGCGATCTCCTCCCATTGCACGCAATGGTTCAAACTGATAGCGCGATAGAAAAATCATTATATTAAGTAGTAATGGAGGTTTCCCATTCTTGCGACATCTATATCAAGGGGAATGAAAATCCTGACTTATAAAAGGCCATGTCATAAAAATTTCGAAAATCGATTTTTAGATGTAAAGTTATCTGTAAAATTATCTGTAAAGTTGTACTATGTAAAGTTTCGACTGTAGGTATTTAAAAAAAAAAAAATTTCTCCTTTATTCTTATTATTATTTTTAAAATGTTTTGATTAAATTATTATTTTAAATAATATATTAAATTTTTTAATAATAATAATTTAAGATAATTTAATATAATAATATATAAAGATAATAAATTAATATTATTTTATATATTTTATATTAGTATTATAAGATTATCTAAAATATTTTAATATAATATAAACTTTTGATAAAGGAAAAACTTGAAGAAGCAGTTGATATGCATCAAGAAAGATTCTTTGCTTTATAATCATGCGATTATATTTAATGAATTAAAATGTAGTAGAAGACAAAGGCATCCGTGATTTCGTTAATATATTATCGGCTGGCCTCGCTGTATTAATTTTGCGATGATTTACGGGGAGGTACAGAGTTCGATGCTAATTCGGTTAAATGAGTTTGTTAACTCGCTTCCTCGATAATGAGAATCGTCGCCATCGGGATCTGAATAGCATGAACGGTAGAAATCCCAAATCCCGGGGAGATTTACGGCTCGGTGAACCGTAAATCTTCGATCTTTTCTCTAAATGCTTAAGTGTAATGGGATTTTTCCTGTCGCTAAAGTTCAAATACGGTTTCGAGGGTAGATATTCGTAATTCATACACAGAAAAAAAATGATGTTGTATCAACAGCATTAAGTCTAATTGAAAATAATCTTGTTAATTCAATAACAATTTTAATAAAATAAAATGATACGTATTCGTTTCATTAATAATGTTATTAAATTAACAAAATTATTTCCAATTAGACTTAATGCTGTTGATACAACATCATTTTTTTCCGTGTACAGCACGAATTTCCTATCAGATACATTTACTTTAGTTTCGGACAGAATCGATATAATATTCATCATCTGTATATTCCGTACAGAACATAAAAATAGTACGTTATCGCTGTCTTTTTAGATTCGTTGAATATTGATTCTTTTATTATTAAAATGTTAAAACATCACGGAAGTATTGCTTTCATGAAAACGAAAATATCGCTTTATTTTTTCTTTGCGATGGAAAGATTGGCCAGAGAGAGAAATTGGTCGAGGAATCCATAGAAGAGAATGTCCCCGGAGATCACCCTATGTATACACGTAGGCGAGTTTCTGTACTTACGTCATTGCCCATTTTTAAACGTGGGCGGAAAACTGCAAACGCTATCTACGTCATCGAGCGATCGTACGTGATATCCCGGCTAGATATTCCAAGAGTGAATCTGGCAAACATTCAAGGGAACAAATTTTTAAACTCAAGTTTAAAAATTTAAATTTTACAAAAGAGAGAGGAGGACGTTATTACAATAATAATTAATATTTTCTAACAATTAATATTTGCATTTTATACTCCACGTGAAATAATGTTCTAGATTTCTGCAAGGCGTACAGAAACGTGAGTCGTACTGCAATATTTTTAAAATTTAATTAATTTCTTGAAAAGAGACCGTCATGCCCATTATTTACTTTGTAATCCGCGATTAATCCACGAATTAGAGTGGATATACGGAAATAGGAAGAACGGGAATGTAAAAGTTTTCAAACTAAAACCTGATTTCGGAGATCGAAAATTTCTATCAATCCCTTTCCAATCGTCAATTTTTTTACGGGTGATAGTTCTGCGATAGTTATAGTACATACATACAGCGAAAGATTTAACGAATTCGACACGCGAGAATCAAACTGGATGTAAAGGACGACGAACGAAGCCGACAAACTCGGTGCGGTTTTGAGGATTAATTGAATTTCACGAGACGAGATAGATAGACAATAATGGAATTCCCGAGTTTGTCGCTCGTCATACTGATATCGCTCGACAGCATCTATCAGTTTACGCTAACGATATGTTACAATTATCGACAATAATAATGTCGCACAAGTGATTATAAAGAGCCCTCGACAAAGAATGTAAATGATGTGATATTGTCGAATTAATCTCAAATGGACTAAATAATTTTTTATAGTGGTTTCTAAGAAATATTGTTCTCAAGACTCCATTTAATAATTATAATTAATTACTAATAAGATTGATAACATTAAGATATTGCTACGATTTTTTAAATTAGATTAAACAAAATAAATATGGCTAAAAGATAATTTGTGGAGGTGCTGCACGAGCTTTGGTAATCCCATGGAACAAACGCATTGTCATCGTCGAAGGATTAAGGAAGGACAATATTTCACGCAAACTCCATGACGGAACTGAAATGGGCAGCCGTCCTTCGAAACGAATAGTTCTTCCCTGGAAAATTCTATATATTTCTGTGTATAGCCGTGACAATAACGCCTCTCAGTGCGTCGTTACGTGCAGTTTCCACTACATTACTACAGTATCTCTACCAAACAAACATGTACAAACATATCCCGTCTTTACCCTGCGTGTTTGTCACCTCTACGATGATTGTTGTCGCGAGTGTTATAGTGTGCTTGAGTGCAAATTTCATGCAAATCAACCTGACATCGACCGTTAGATATAAATAAATTTTGTCACGTTGCCCGCTATTATCAAAATTTCCATTTTACCGGTGTTATTGTGTCGACGATGTGTTCCCCATGCATACCATTAATCTTAGATTCGTAAACATCTCCGCCCAACGTCTAACTACAGAAGGAACTTGAGAATTTAGAGCATGACATCAATGATTTTCATCGAATTGGGATATTTCTCAAAGATATATCGCAGTATATTAAAATAAAATTCATACAATTTCTACAAATAATCTGTCAAAATGTTGATAAATCCAATTTTAAGAGAATATTTATATCTGGCACTAACTGTTTCGAATAATGATTAAAAAAATAGTCAAAAGATTTATTTATCAAAGAATATTTCATATAATAAGTTATATATACTTATATTGAAATTAGATAAGACACTCTTATATTAATCTCTCGAACTCAATATGTACAGTCAATTCTATACAATATCGTATCAAAATGCTACTTATCCCTACACTTAATTATAGTACACTATACAGGGTGTCCCAGAATGGATAATTAACCTTTGAGGGAGTGAAAGAGGGTAAAATTCTAAGACGACAGTTTCTCTGTTACTTTTCTCTCCGGTTATTATTCACTGGGTTATTTAACAATTAAGTCGAAAAAACGAAAATTGTTTATTTGAACTCAGTTACAGTGTTGGCTCGAAATGCCCACCTTCAGCAGCCAGGCATGCTTGAGCGCGACTAACCATCTCCCTCCGGACTTCTTGGAGCATCGCTGCATCCACCATGGCTCAAGGAAGAAGTCTACGCATTGGAGTCTGCAGACGAACTGGAGTTAGTCGCGCGACTTCATGCTGCTGTAGCCATGGTGGATGCAGCGATGCTCCAAGAAGTCCGGAAGGAGATGGTTGGCCGCGTTCAAGCATGCCTGGCTGCTGAAGGTGGACATTTCGAGCCAACACTGTAACTGGGTTCAAATAAACAATTTTCGTTTCTTCGACTTAATTGTTAAATAACTCAGTGAATAATGAGCGGAGAGAAAAGTAACAGAGGAACTGTCGTTTTAGAATTTTACCCTCTTTCACTCCCTCAAGAGTTAATTATCCATTCTGGGACACCCTGTATAAATTTCTCCATCAAGAACTAAACTAGACAAAATCGCTATCATACAACTAACAATCCGTTCATTGCTACTCGAGATCTTCTTCAATATTTCCGGAAGAAATACGAGAGACTCGAGAAGAGTATCTTTGTCAATAAAGATAAAGATTACATGATATCGCTCTTCGTATGGCCTTATCAAACTTTTGAAAGAATCTTCGTCGTGTCATTTCGCGAGAAATAAACGAGATCTTCACGATATCACGAACCTGTCATATATTGGAACCTACCGATTTTGTCGAGAGAAACGAACAAGTAAATGGAACTGTTCGCGAATGTCAAATTCCTTTTACTTCTTGCGCAATACGAGAGACAGAAAGAATAATTGAATAAAATATTAAAAAGCTAAAAAGTGAAATTAAAAATGTGATCTCGTGTGCGATGCTAATTCGCGAAATTTACGAAGAATGCGCAAGGTATTATTATATTAATTTTTTCGGTAGAAAATTTGCAAAAGATAAAATTGCGTTACCGCTCAGTTTCTCTTTGGTGGAAATCTCTCCGAGCGCTTGTGCTGACGTTTCTAAAAAAGAAGACAAGCGAGACGCGCACAAGTCGAATTTTTAACTTTTCAGATCACATTTTTAATCGGCAGTCATTTTTCTTTTAACCGTGTTTTAACCGGTGCAAGAGTAGTCTCGTCGAAATCGGTATTATATACGATAAAGCTATAAGAGGTAATTATCGTAAGCTTTGAGCGAGATTCAACTTTGAGTATCGTCGTAAAAATATAAATAGATTAATAAACAGATAAATAGATAAACGAGTTAAATTATCAGTCAAAATTCTCGTCGAATCGAAATTCTATTGAGTATAACAACGGTGTTGTACAACGGTGCTCCGGGATTTGCAGTGTCAATTAATATCAATACATCAGAGCGAATTGACGCGGCAAACCCGTCTGCCAATGATTTGTCGACCATTTCGACGTAAGCAGCGGATGCTGCAAACCAAGCATAAATCGAAGTTACTCTCATCGATCTGATAGTACCAGGATTGGAATTGAATTGATCCTAGATCTAATTGTAAGTAAAGTGACATGCACAGTTTGAATCATAAATAATTGTCAAACGGTCATAAATTAATTTCCGAAGACTAACATTCGATTATGAGAGGTTTGATCGTAATTTAGATAGATTGCTATCCAGCATGACGTAATTCAGAGGCAAAGTTTAATTAAAGCGCGATCTGGAAAATTCCACCCCGCCGAAAGTTCTTTCCGAGGGGAAGAGTCATCGGTGTCCTTGTAAGCGTCGAAACTCCTTTCGATCGCTCGTGATTTCTCCCGCGACATAGAGAATCTCAAGTTCTTCGGACTCACGGTGGCGTAATGGTGCGTGCAAGGCTCTCTCAAGTATGGTATATTATTGTGCATGGTAGATGAGACATCCGTGCTGAAGTTGCACAACATAGGATTGTGGACCGGTGTTTGAAGAACAAGCTCATCGAGTGCTGACGTTGATTTGCACGTACGTGATCTGAATGTATCCATATACACACGCATTTAAAGCGCTCGATTGTATTTCAAAAGCATTGCAATAGTCAATATTATATAAAGTATTATTTTACTATTTATATATAACAAAGAATAAAAAATAAAAAAAATTAAAATGAGGTTTCGTTTTCTTCAACATTATTGTCATACTATTATTATATTTTAAAGTATATTATAATATGTATATATATATATATATATATATATATATATACAATATATTAATATATTTATATCATTGGTATTTTATATGTAATATTATTATATTATTACGCTTTACCATTACTTATATATTATTATGTAATGTTATAATAATAACAGTATTATTATCATTATAATTACCTCAACAGATCGCTGTTTGGAGATGAAGTCAACCATTCAGACATCCTGGAGAACGAGAGGTTCAACTCAGTTTGACACACAGACGACGTATCTGAAGCTTCCAACTCACGCGCATCAGATTCATGTTCCTTCGCGTCGCATCTTACCTCCTTCTCCTCTTCCGCTTCCATCGACTTTTTCTCCGCTGTCTGATCCAGTTTTGTCTTCGCAACGAAGGGGTGTTTGGGGATTCCGTTCCGGGTCAGATAAGGATGCTTAGGAAGTGGCGGGTATTCGCAGGAGGCCTTCAACTTCGAAGAACTCGCGAGAATCGGACTCTTCAACGAAGATTCGACGTTCCGGTGGTTCTCTTTGCAGAAGGTGGTTGTATGTTGCAAGGATGCCCAGGCAGTTAAATTGGTAGGCTCAGAATCGTTCGTGAACTTTTCGCGGGGCATTTCGGTTAAGACCATGCGCGAACTCTTTGACCAGGTCTTGTCGCTGACGCAAGCGTTTTTCGCGCGGCCGAAGGTTGCGAAGGTCAGCGGTGTCGATGGCTTCTCGTCGGCGTGATTGGGATCGGAGCGCCAGGACTTTTGCGAGGAAGAGGATGATGAGGACAGAAACCGTTCGATAAATCCGGAATCAGGAGTACGTTCATGCGACTGCTTCTCTGCCGATTTTTTCCAGAGTTTTTTGTAATTCAGCAATAGCTTAGTATTGAATGTCGACTTTAATAACTTTTTCAATGATTTTTTTCCTGACAGCTTTTCGCCCAGCGCTGACATCCACGTCACACAGTTATCGTCGTCGATCTTGATCGGTCGATCATCATTCAGCGAAGCGCCAATTACTCGCGACGATTTCTGATCAAAGTTAAACGACAGATTTGGAACCGATTCGGAATTCTGAAGATTTTTTTGGTTCTTCGGAATATCTTTGGAAGATGTAACGGTTACGTCTTGAAAGGATGAGTCCAATACTAGACTACCGTCGTCACTATTTATGCTTAACATGTTATTGTGCGACGATTCCGAGGACTTCAACGATGATAACGAGGTTGAGGAGAGTTCAGCTTGCCATTGTTCGTCTTCAAAGTTGTACAGGTCGGCTTGTAAGTTTCTATAGCTGTTATTGCTGCTCGAGTCGCAAGAGCTTGTCAAGATGTCGTCAAGAAAATCTTCGCTGTCCAAATTTTTGTCTTCAACATCCTCTAAAGGACTTGAGCAAATCATTAATTTGTCCTCATTCGTTTTATTTTCCGACTTTTGATCTTTTCTCTTCAGATTCCATGATTCATTCCTCTTCAAAGGACTGGGTTGTACATTCATCAATGGCTCGTCCATAGAGCCGTACATATTGATCTTAGGAGAGGCTTTCGACCATATTTTCGAAACTGTTTTTTCGTCGCTTTCCGAATGATACCGATTAAGAATTATGAAATCATCTTCGATCTCGCGTGTCTCGAACGGAGTCAAAAACACTTTGGATTTTTTATTAAAGTTATTCCGACATTGCAATCTGGGCGCATCATATATCCCGAGATTCGAATTCTTCTCTACGTTTTTATGATTCTGTGCGATATCAAGAGTATTAAAAAAATCGGATTTTCTTTTAGCTCGTTCTCGCTGACAATTCTCATTATCAGTAGACGCTCTTACGCTTGACTCGTAAGCTTCGACGATTTTCTTAACGAAGTTGCTGTCACTCGAAGTCGACGATTTCGATGTGATATCCCGGCAGCTGGCCAACGGCGAGCAGAAGCCCGTCTCGAACTCCTGGATTAAGATCTCCATATTCGGCATATTCTTCGGTATGTCCGGCAGCACGCGAACTCCGTTGACGGGCATGTTGACAGCGATTAAAAGTTTACAGAAGTTTGTTTCCGGAATAGAACAATCCGTCTCCAACTCAATTTGCGTTTCCTCGACTTATCGGTGCGGAACTACGACACAAAAAATAGACACAAAAATTTTGTATAATTTTAACACACATATTTGATAGAATATAAAATTTATTTAGCTCAAATTATGTAATTTCATTATATATTAATATATTTATATATTTATATATTTTACATAAATATTCTTTATTACACCTTTTGAAACAAAAAGCACTCTTTTAAATAAGCATTTCTTTTAAAAAATCATTTTTTAGTACCGCACATAAATATAAGCGTTTAAGGAACAGAAAGTAATTTATTTACATAAAAATATGTTTATTTAAATTTTTTTTAAATAAAAGTATTTTTTAAACTCTTTGAGACTCTTATGGAAATACAAATTTTATTATAAATTTCAATATAAACTTTGATAAAATTTTTAAACTTTTAAAATAAACTTTTAAAATAAACTCTTCTACACAAACTTTTTTCAAACTACACAAAATTAAATAAAAATATTATTTTAAAGAGGAAATTAAAATATATTGTTCCAGTTATTCGATAAATAGAATATCTATATTGTCAGAATTAATATTTTCTTTAAATAAACATCGCGAAACAATATTATTTAATGTAGTAGTATTTTGTGAAATACTATTAAATAATTCGTTTTGATCTTTGTATGTTACCATAGTTCCTATTTGATGAAGGACTGAAAACGGAAATTCATAATTAAAACAGTACTTTTCTATTCTTCGTAGTTCTGCGCGCGTGGTAAAAATAGTATTAATTGTATCCTGATGGTGACGGTTGCGAGAAGAAGTTTTAAAGAAAAATTTGTCATATGATAAATGAAATATTAGCCTTCGAAATAGGAAACAGTAGGATTATTTTTCTTTCCTCCAATCATAGAAGCAAAAAGCTACCAAATTTCCTACGTACTGACTCTGTAATTCTCTTACAACCGTCTATTCTAAAACTACCATCAGACTTATTGTTAGTAGGATTCGTACTAAATTGGCAACACTGCTGATACGTGAGAAAGGGTGAGAGAATATATTTACATTTGATTAAAATAATTCATACGAGGATAAAACAATGGCAATAAGAGCCAAGCGCAGTAATTAGGGCGCATAAATAATTTATTTTAAAAATCAAGAGAACTTTAACGATAAAGTCCTTAATACATATAGCGCGAAGTCATTAGCGAACGTTTCGGTCCCTTTCTTTGGGCCATCTTCAGCGTAAACAATAATACATAATAAATTAAGACGTATAAAAAAACATAAATCAAACGACGTCAACGGTTAAATCGAAAACATTACGGCAGTCAAAAAAGATGTTACTTCCCTCAGCAAACCGATGCGGAGGTGATTATACACCCCAATGACAGGAAACCATCCAAAAAATTTTATCCCTTGGTTGGTAAGCCAGGCAAAAATCAAGACATAAAGTTCCACTGTCATCAAGAGTATTCTCATACCAGATAAGTTGAGGAGAAATAATATCTGATAGATATTATTTCTCCTCAAATAGATATTTACACACACACATCGAAATTTGTCAAGATATTTGTGTCTTATTGCCATTGTTTTATCCTCATATAAATTTTTATAGAGCCTATATAACTGTATTATTGATTAAAATAATTATTTGTAAAAAAATTTGTACGATTTCGTTTCTATTAGATTATTGTATTTTTCTTACTTATATAGTTACTCTTTCAATGAGAATAAAAATAAGATAATATAAAATATTATCTATGTATAATACATGTAAATGTCCTTTCCTGAACAAAGGTTCAATTTATCTGACGCAAATATTAATCGTGCTCTGTCTAATCCGCATTATGTCTCTTTATTACAGACCACAAAATAAAAATAATACTCAATGATGACTTTACCTCAAAATCTAATATTTCTTGGATGTTTGTCAATGTGTTAAATAACTTAGAGCGTCGACAGGGAACGATTATTCATGCTAATCAGAAGCATCTGTTTTTCTGTGAAGCGTATAACCCCGTTTTGTCCATCAAATTCGCTCGATTCTAATCTATCGCAGCGGTGATTACGCGATCCGATGTACTTATTTTCGTCGAGGCGGCTAAGCCTTCGTAACGACAATCAGCTGCATGTTTCAGCTGCTATTCTCCATAGACATAATAACATGATGGAACAGAAAAAGTACAAGATTAAGAATTTCGAAATACATAAAAGATGGAAAATAGTAGCAGTCAATCATATCAATATAAATATCTCAATATTCTTCTTTCTTTAAGTTCTATTTTTCGCCATATTATTCCGGTTCTTATTTAATTATATATTTTATATTAGGTTACTAGAACAATAACTACAGCACAAAAGATAATATTACTGTAACATTGCAGGAATATTATTTTGCAAGATTGAAATATTTCCCAAAATATTTCTGAAAACTTGTAACAACATTTCTATGTCCGCTTTTAAACAATATTTTGCAATATTCCTGTAATGATCCTGAAATATTTAAAAAAATATTGTAGATATATTCCTGAAACGTCAGTGCATTATTCAGAGTATGTCCTAAATATTTCTAAATACTAAATTTTTAAATATTATGCTCAATAATTTCTTTTGTGCAAAGACACAATCATATCTCGCATTAAGTACATGCATAAACTATACACAAATAATTATGACATGTTCTCGAGCTTCGGTTATATAGACTTTGGCTATATAGAAAGTTCGTCAAATTTTCGAGAAATAATATTATCTAGCGGCAGTCCTAGAATATCAGAATACATAATCAAAAAATATATAAATTTCTGGAATATTACAATATATGTAATTAAATTATAATATTGCAGTGTAATATCTTGCAACATTTCCTGTAAAATATTAAAATTACAATATTTCTACAATATTCTTGCAATATTTGTAATATGTCGCACTACTAAAATATTCCTGCAATTTTTTAGCAATATTTCGTGCTGTAGGGGTATAAGCACGTGCGTAGCGTTCGTATCGCCTATGAAACAAACATTAGTATAAGTCTCAGAGAAAAAGATAAGTCCTTCACTTCCCTCTTATGCAAACTTCTTCGCAAAACGCAATATTAAAAAAAAACAAAATTTTCGGATTCTTATCGATAGTCGGCGAGTGGTCGAGCGCGAATCATCCATCAATCGTGCGGCCGTTCGCTCGAATGTCGGTACGCGAGCTATCATCTTGACGACACACACGGGAATAACACATACTTGAAAGATGGTTATGCTTATCGCGAGAAAACTTTCGTACAGGCGCATACATTTTCGCTAAGGATAACGCGAGATTTAGCTATGTCTGCTATATCTGTTCTCATGAAATATTTAGAGGTAAATACTATTATAGTTTTATTTATATAGGATGTCGCATCTTTTTTTTTACTATATCAAATCTTGATGATATGTAATAAATCTTCTTTTCATAAAGAAAACATAAATTATTAAAAAGCATAGCATATGGAATTATTTAACAATTAGAAACGTTACGCATCTAACGACAAAAATACTTTTTCTCGTTTATTTTAGTATTAAAAATGCAGAAATTTATGATAAATGTTTAGCATTAAATCTATATTGAAGGAAAAATTATAAAATCAATTTTTATTATTAAAATCTATGATGCTGATGACACTCTATGTATCTCTTATTATGTTTCTTATGCAATAATTCATTGTTAGTTAACATAGGACAAAGGCCATATGAATCAATTTAAACTAAACGAAATTGATTTGAATGCTACTGAGAAAGGAGATTTTATGGTCAACCCACAAAATATTAAGAATATAAAAAAGAGATTATAATAAAAGCATTTCGTAAAATTTATCTGAAATAAACTTGAAAGCATCCAAGGGGAAAAGAGAAGTTTTATCGGCGTAGAAGTAGAACCAACATGGTAAATAAATTTATTTATAATAAATAATTAATATTACACAATTACTATTACATTTGCTGCGGTCCGTTTTATGCGAACAGCGTTATCAGCGCGCACAAATTTATACATAACGTGAACTATAGATTGATAGCGCTGTGAGCGTGAATCGGACCGCAGCCACTATTAATCCCTCGACTGTCAAAATATGTGCTCTCCACGATGATAGCTGCAAATACAACGACAGAACCAATCAGCATCACGGAAAAGAGACAACAATAAAGGGCCGTTCATATCTACAGACATTGAACTTGCCAGATGCGTAGCGTGGCAGACACGACATTTTTGATAATATTCACACTGACAGACACTTAGCGCGACAGACATAAGTTTTTCGATAGTTATATTTGTGAATGACAATAAAATTTCAAAGAGAAATAAATAATTTCAATTTTTGTACTAAATCTGATTGACAATTTACGATTTTATTTAGTCGGGCTTTCCGTGGAGGTGCTGTGAAAAGTATTTATATTGCCCGCACAGACGGGAACAGACAACTTCAGGGGGCCTATTACGTACACAGAGAAAATTTTATATTAAAAATTACTACGTATAGCAGTAGCCGTGGACCATTGCTGGAATTATAAAATTTTTTACTATGTTTTTCACTAATGAGTTCAATAATTATTTATATAACATAGTAAAAATTTTTATAATTCCAGCAATGGTCCACGGCTACTGCCATACATAGTAATTTTTAATATAAAATTTTCTCCGTGTATCTTGAGAGTGAGTGAAAATGCGAAATGTGAGCGAATTCACTAGGTTTTGATCAATAAAATTGCTCGAAACCTAGTGAATCTGCTCACTTTTGTAATTTTCACTCAATCCCGAAAATCGTAATAGGCCCCCAGACTTGCACCGGCACAGACAAAATATTCTTTGCGAGAATGTCGTGCTGGTACGGTCCGTGTCATCTGTAGATGCCGTTACGGCTACGTAACGCTAAATATGAATACGTAATACATTAAAGAATATTTATCGTGTCTGCCACGCTACGCGTTTGGCACGTTCAATGTCTGTAGATATGAACGGCCCTTAAGTTTCGAGACTTTCGAGAGAACTTCAACATATTCGAGTATCGATTTAACATGACTTTTTGAAAAGTGGATTCATAAATTAGAAGTTTCTGTGGTCTGAAATTTTTTTGTATCGATTCTTATTTATTATTTAATATCTTATTAAATTATTTAAGATTCTTAAATGTCAAAGATAAGCTTGATAAAAATTGTATACGACCCTGTGTAGTCATGCCCAGTAGATAGCTGATGAAGTAAATGTGTCAAGTGACCGCTGACCCGACGTCGTCTTCTTCGGAGTGAAACGCTGCTCTCAAGAATTCCCTCGTACAGGTCGCTCCTTCACGCGATCCACGTCAAGCTGTCGGCTACTTCGAGATACGCGCGAATAGAAAATTCCTTGCGATCTCTCGCTAAGCCGTGGAGAGAGAGATACCTTACACTGCTTTCTCAATGCCGAAATACGGCATCTAATAGCAAATAGCGGATCCAAATGTTAATCAAATAAAGTTTAGCGAATAAAAGAAAATTAAACTGTAAATCTTCAAAGAAAAAAGCCACGAAGAATTAGAGACGAATCAATACGCACGAAATTTGAACGATATTAACACGTTTATATGCTCCTAGAACGAATTTTATGTAGATCGAGACTGTACGAAATAGGCAGTTGTGCGTAATAAATAATAAGCTTTGATTATACACATACACACGCAACACATTTATTATCGGTTTCTGTTCAAGAATATATCGAATATTCAAAAGAATGGTATACTTGTATACATACATATTTCTTATATAGCTATATGAATTTGTAATCTCTCTAGGATATCAAATATTCCAAAACAGTACTTGCTTATATACATACATGTGTATGTATTTCTTAGGTTTCTTAAATTTCTTATGTGACATACCGTTCACCAATGTTGATATTCTCAACAAACAATATTCTCAGAAAACAAACAAAGTTCAAATCTTGCAAAACAATTATTCGATAAATCTCTTGTACAAATCTATTAAAACTTTAAATTAATTTGCGTGCTTGAATCAGGATGGTCACTTTGTTGTGTCACAGATTTACCCGCAAGTTCCTACTCCGCATGACGCAAAACATGCATTTTTAAACATTGCACGTGAATATCTCTTTACTTCCCTTCCCCGAGAAGGAAGGTATTTTTCGTTCATATTTCAAACGCCGAATTTCATTTCTTCTTAATTCGCGCGAAGCAAAAGGGACGAAATTTGTAAAAGATGTTTCAATTCGGAAGAGGACCTTTGTGTTATAATATTATATTTGCTAAACAGATACTTTTTGTCGTATTTTTTTCTTTGCCTGAAATTGTAACATGTTGAGGAATTTGAAAGATCATAGAATTTTGAATTATGCGTTAGATAAAAGTAATATTTTCATCGTGTAACGGTCTTGTCCGAGTTCTCTAGATTCACTACTAACATTAAAAGCGACTGCGGTTTGCATAGACGATGGCGCCGCGGCATGAAAAGAACGTCGTGCGAAATAATACAAAACTCTGGTACAACGTCGCCGTCAAGTTTTCTGCTGCGACGGAATAAATCTCGGTGAAATATGCAAAAGGAGACGTACCGCCCCCGTTGCGGCGTAAAAATAACGCGCGATAATTACGCAAAGATGCACTGCCCGCTCTCTTATAGTTAGTGGAACCGTATAAACCGCAAAGTTTCACGTCACACAGCGCACCGAATAGAGAAACTTGGGACGGTTAATCTTCATGAAAGTTGATGGCTCGCACTACAAAACATGGCTCCCACTACAAACAAATCTGTTATTTATGAAACCTCATTTGCGGTAAGATGTAAGATGAAATTAATATGCTTAACAGTTTTTATTGAGTACAACTACGTAAACGTTTCTCGATTTTGTTAACAAGCAGTAATGTACGTACATACACGTATTTTAATAAAATATATATATACTGTATATATATCATTATATTTAATATTCATACATTAACACGTTGTCTGCTCAGCGAGTTTTGTAAATTTTACCGTGCACACCATAGAATTTTACCGTGCACACGTAGAATTTTCATTATCATAAGCATATAATGATAAAATATAGTGTAATATATAATTAAATAAGATTATATCATGGATAATATGTAGCGCACTTTGTAGTTTACATTGCCATCTAGCTATTTATGTCATTCATAATTTTTATATTAGACAGCATTTATTTTTTACAAACGTTTTTAAAATTTTGATAGCACCGGTGATCAACAGCATCACTGAAAAGTCAAGCCGGTCACGGATGACCACTGTAGCAATCGATGAATTTCTCTCAAATCAGGATTGGAAAATTATTATTCTATAGAGAATCAATATGATATTTTTTTTTTGGTAATCGTCCGATTCGTGCAACGCGATTCTACCCGAGTTTTAAATCTGTATTGATTACTAATTACCATCAAGGCGCAAGAGACAATAAATTCTACGTAATTGATTTTCATGAAAGATTTACGTACTCCTTCGATTAATGGAACATAGACAGTATAAACACGTAGCGAGAGTTACCTTTTGTGATAATAAAATGCGATCGTTTGAAACGGAGGTCGCGGACAGCCAAAAGAATGAATTGCGGCATAACAATGTCCGCGTTCAGCGGGAGTCTGCGTGGTCGGAATCGCGGGATTCGCTTCCTTTTCTGTTTTTCCATCTTTTTTGTTTTGCATTGAACGTCGATGCACACAGAAGATTAATTATTTTTCGGTGTAGCAGATGATCCATCTTTTGTCCGGCTCCCGCTTTCGCGATAAAGAAAACTTCATTGTGACGCATCGTCGACTTATATACGTTATTATAGCAAAATCATTAAAACAGCCAGGGAAAACCCCATTTTCTAAAGAATTTGCAATTTTAAAGGAGTTTTAACGCATCATATGCGAAGAATAGGGCGCCCTTTGACATTTGTAATTAACTACAATGTACATTATTATCTGTAGATTTTAAAAGACAATTTTTTTTCCTTTAAAAGTGGGGATTATTTAATGTCGTCATTATTTTCTGTACCAATAAATTAATTAAAATTTTTATTAGTTCTGTATAACTTTCTCTCTACATATATGCATATGTATATATAGGATGTCCGAGAAGACACGACTTGACTCAAAGGTGGACGTAGATTAGGTTAAACAAAAAAGAAAAATCATGTACCATTTTGCAAAATTCACAATAGTTATTGAGTAATTAATTAAAATGTTTGAGCGAACCAGCGCGTGAAAAGCGGTAGGGCGAACTCCGTATGGCATGAAAATGATTTGTTAGATCTCCTAGCAGCGGTGAGCATCATCTGAAAGATAATACCGCGCCAGAAAATAATTGTCACGCAACGACGCGTGAAATCGCGTACATACATATTTATGTCTCGTGCCTACAATTTCGTTTGTATCTCTTTGTCACCACTAAGACGAGGTATTCAAGTAAACTCAATCGGACGTTCAGTCGATTATTGAACGGTACGAGGGTTAATTGAGATCTCGCAGATAAAATTGCTTTGGAGGATCTCTCGCGATCTCCCAAAGGTTAAGAAGGAGAGAGAAACAGAACTTCTAGTGATGTGTTTCACGTTGGTCGAGCTTAATTTGAGTACGTGGCAGTCGCGAATGAAAGTTGCTATATTGTAGAACTTGTGGGAGAGAATTGCGCTTCAAAACATGACCTGAGAAACTCCAAAAATTGATCACGAACAACATTTAACTATTTTTTTAATCATTTGTCATAAAAAAACATTGTACAGCAAAAAATAATTAACATCGTAAATCTGTTCTTAGAGAATTAAAGTATATTATCTTAATAACTTTTACACATGCTGAAAAATATTGCTCAGAATTCTATTTCTCAGAATAAGATTTTAAAAGTTCTTTTCAAGATTTCAAGAAACATTTGCCATTTTAACAATCAATACAATAGTAAGTTTCTTTACTGATATTGTTATGGGTTTATACACAACTTGTCTAACTTGTCGATTTCTCGCGTTACGCCGGCTGCATGCAAATGTAATTTAAAGCGCTAATGGCTTAAACTACTAACTCGGCGGCGGAAATTTATTATGCATAACGTTTAGCCTTTTCAGTCCTCGGATATCACACAGAATATTTACCATAAAAGATAATTAATATCAATAAATATAAATTGCTTTTTATATACAGGATGTTTTAAAAAACCATTCAATATTTATATGGTAGATAGTACACACCATACTGAGTAAAAAAACCTTAGTAATAAATATAGAGGTCGAAAGTTCAACCGTTTCTGAGATATAAACACTTTTGTATGTTAGCATCATGATTGACTTACTGGCTTCTACGTGTCGCATACGACGTGAGAAGAAGATAATCTGTCTAAATCTTTATCTCGATATTTACAGAAGATGTTCCACATGTCCTCCTTCCATTTTCATATACGCTTGGCATCTTCTTTTACAGAGTCGCGAACTTTCCAGGTCTCTGTCGAATTATTTGACAAACACGCTGGATTCGGTCACGCGTAAATTCTTCTAAATCATTTTTTCTAAATTATTTATAATATTTACACAGATTATCTTCTTCTCACGTCGCATGCGACACGTAGAAGCCAGTAAGTCAATCATGATGCTAACATACAAAAGTGTTTATATCTCAGAAACGGTTGAACTTTCGACCTCTATATTTATTACTAAGGTTTTTTTACTCAGTATGGTGTGTACTATCTACCATATAAATATTGAATGGTTTTTTTTTAACACCCTGTATACTGTGTAATATTGCAAATGCAATATTATTTTCGACGTCCTACGTAATTTAATAATTTTTGCAGATTCCTTTTCTATTAACAGTAACACTGGATGCGGAGCTCGTCTCTAAGGAATACTAGCCGTTTTAACAGTCGATACACGAGGAGTTTATTTACTGAAAAATCATTATAGATACACAGTCTTCCTTTTCCATTTCCCACGATACACCAGTTGCATACAAATGCAGTTTAAAATGCTAACGGCGCTAGTCAATGGTAGGTTGAGTGCTATCGTCTTTTCGCATCGAGATGACGTCCGAATACGTTCGTCGAATATACAATGAACTAAAAATGCTCCGAAGGAATCGACGAAATTTATCGCAATGGCGACGACGAATAACGGTCATTATACGCTAGTTATTTTGTTACTTCCAAGTTGGAAGTAACAGAAATGAGTAAGTTGGAAGTCTATAAATTCCATTCCAACCGTCTTGCAGGCGCGTAAACGTCCGCGCGGTTATTTATGATCGTCACGCATTGCGAATTTTATATTTTCACGCCAGTTATAACGCCCGATTCATACGTCGCGCGTGGTGGAAGAATAATCGACGCACTTGCAATGATAAAATATTACACCACCCGAGAGTCTTAACTCATACTTATCGACAAAGTTCTGAACCAAGATTCCAATCGAAGATTTTTTATTTTTAGAAGTAACATATATTAATAATTTTAATTTAAAAAATTGCAAATTCAAAAATTCCGAGAAATGATAACACTTTACAAAATTTTAATTCAAGATACGTTAATTTCAACTAAAAATTTAACGTATAAAAATAAAAACGTACATTATTTGTGGCTTAATAATTAGTCCGCGTTAATTGAATCAAAAGCTTTCTCTAAAGCTTTTAATACTGGAAAAAGTCTGTGTTACGTGGCGTCGATTTTAACTTATCTAAAAAATATCGAAGCAATATCAACATTCTACAATCGAGGTTTCATGTAGTCTCGACAACAGAAAAATTCCCTTTCTATGCCGCGGTTATTTTTTTACCGACCTCGAGGCTACAAATGACGGGCATTCCCGGCGCCAGCATGTAAAATTAGCGAACGTCGCGAATCGTACTCGCGATTTATTTTTTCGTCGCATCCATGGTCGACTCTCGCTGGATTTATACTCGCTTATTGGCCGCCACCCAGGTCTCAGTCTATTCTTCGTCGCGCTTGTTAAAAAACGCGATGGAGAAAGAATGTAGAGTAAATTGAAGTCATTTTGTGACTGCAGTATTCCGATAATGACGTCCAAAAGGATAAATCCGGATTCAGAGCGCGATAAATATAACCCTGCATTAAGTAGAAAGCAAGCGACCGATGACATTGTTATCATTGCGCTTCAGCTAATTTCGGTACATTTACCAAAATTTGACACTCGCGTTCCCTTCAACTTTTCATTGTATAAATCTTCATAAATTTTATCGTCTCATCTACTTTCATGCAGCATCTCTTGTTGAAGTCCTAGAATTGTTCGAAATGAATTCTCTTCGTAAAAGTCCCTCTAAAATTTTATCGTATTATTATAATAAGACCTTATATATATATCAAAAGCATTTTGTCTCTGATGTAGTTTATTTGTTCGCTACTAAAGAATAGTTATTTCTTTATTTATTTAATAGAAATTTAATAGATAGATTTTTTTATCTAATATACTTGATCTTTTTTTACCCCATTTCACTTATTTTTCATTAAATTATGTCTATATTTTAATTATTATTTTTATAAAGTATTGTTCTTTTTTTTTAAATAGAAAAAGTTTATTTTTATTAGCTATCAATTCTATCTTATTTTTAAAGTTTTATAATCAGAGTGTCTCCCCACACATTCTCTAGCATTTTACGTTCAAGAATTTGTCTTTACTTTCGCGTGCAATGTACGCATAAATAAGCCAGTTTTATGGTAAATGCTGAAAACAGCAAATACTTCCCAAAGGAAATCGCTCACGACGCTCCTTTTTTTATCCCGGGGAAGTTTTCCATAGAACACGTATAATAAATGCAATCGAGAAACTAATTTCTCGAAAATTGTGAGACGCCTCGACAAAACTTTGCAGAAGTGCATATAAAAGCGGCAAGTTAGCGACATTGTTATAGACACGGAAGAAACTTAACATACGCATTGGTATGCGCTCAAATGACACTATTCGAATGAAACTTTGCAAATTACTATCGGAACGAATTTGTGAACTCATTAATGAGAAAACGACACGACATTTAAAATGATAGACGATAATATCGTAAATATTTCATACGAATACTGACAAACTCAATTACTGCGATATTGAACTGGATTTTATTACTTTTATTTAAAAAGCTTATAATTAGCATAAATTCTGATGTTTGCTGCTGTCACGAATCTTGAGGATCCTGGAGTGTTTAATTATGGAGGTATAACGATTGTTATAATCCGCATAGATTCTGTGTTACGTTTACTATGTAAAATACAATATTGATTCCATGCATACTAATTCGGATTGTATACTGATTATGTAACGTGATTACTTGCACGATCCTTCGCCGAGACAACTAAATGTAATTTACGACGGAAATGTTATATTTGCTGAAATTCAATTGGAGAAATGAGAAATGTATTACGCCCAATACTGTCTCGAAGATAATCCGTCGCGTGAGCGATTTGTCATTGAACTTGCTTGTTGACAGAAGCTGACAACCAGGGAGAACATTATATCCGACAACTGATGCCAGACGCGATTTTACGGCGCAATATCATATGTATAGAAGGGACTGTAACGCCTTGTAAACTGAGAACGTGTAAGATATTCCAAAAATATAAATTTGATATCGTACAAACGAAATAATTTTGGCATTGTGTAAATTAAGGACGCATTAAATATCCGAAAAACGAGGGACTCAGGCTAAAAATGTATCACATTTATTAATTTTAAAATAGATTTTAAACAGAAAGAAGCTTGAATTATTTCAAAGATATATTTAATTATATATTTAGTTATATATATATATATATGAATATATAGAAAGATTAAGACCAATAACGAGCAATATAGATAGATGTCAAATTATAAAATATTATTTATTGTTTCAAAGTGAAAAACAAACATCGAGCGAGAACGTTTCGACTGCACAGAGTCATCTTCAACTCAAATAATGATAGATATAAATCAATAAAATACAATTGAAACGGATAACATATTAGAACGCATAGTGTTAATATAAATTTTTGAGAATTGTATATCAATTGTATATCAATTCTCAAAAATTTGGATGTGACGTACTCTTAATTGTTAATAATTAGGTTTTAACGTTAGGAAATTTAACTTTATCATTTGTAAGTCTTTATATTAACACTATATGCGTTCTCTAATATGTTATCCGTTTCAATTGTATTTTACTGATTTATATCTATCATTATTTGAGCTGAAGATGACTCCGTGCAGTCGAAACGTTCTCGCTCGATGTTTGTTTCTCACTTTGAAACAATAAATAATATTTTATAATTTGACATCTATCCATATTGCTCGTTATTGGCCTTAACTTTTTTATTGTTTTGACACATACGAGCTGGAATTTCTAATTTTAATTTATAAATATAAAGTTATATATGTATTGAGTTATATATTTTTAGTTATATATATATATTTTTTTTAAATAATATTTTATATATTTTATATTTTATATATTTTAATATTAGTTATATTATATATATTTAGTTATATTATAACTAAATATATATACATAAATATGTGTGTGCATGTACACGTACTCTCATAAAGTGTGTATTGTACTTATGAATTGTATAATACGTTTGTTACAACATACGTACTAAAAAATTAGACCTACAGAATAGACCCGCGAAACTTTTTAGTTGCTTAGCATTCTATTTAGAAAAAAAATAATCCAACTTAATAAAAAAATCTGAATTATTAGTAATTAAATTAAAATAATTGTCGGTAATTCTGAAACATCCTGTACAGAAGGAGCTTATAATCGTCAAGTGGACGTTTCATTATGAAATGCACCACTATGTAATAACTGTGTAGACATTGCATTGTCGACTTCCAAAGTGAGATTACTCATCAAGCAACTAAAGTTTGTTTGAAATCAACATGCGGAGAATTCACTCGGAAAAGCGGAATTTCACAAATCTCATGACATCACAGAATTCTGTGTATCATCAGTTACATTATGTCAGCTAATTAACTATATTATCTCACACATACATTGACTTTAAAGAATATTATTCCGGAAAATGTAACACCATCAACGCAAAAAATATAACATTTGAAAAATGTAATATCACACTGCAGAAAGAAATCTTAAGGCATTTTAAGATAAAATTTGAGTATTACTCAAAAGAGATCAAGTTTTAAATATTTTTCATATTTTATATTCTCGAATAGTTTAACAAGTTGTGTTGAGATTGTTATAACTTTTTATTATAATTTATTATAATTTATTATAACTAATTTTGAACTTTTTTATTCCTAAATTAACTTGTACTGATCCATTAGCTTGAGAACACGCAAACGGTGAATATTGGCAGCCACTTTGTAGACAAATTAACGTCGGAGAGTAGCAATTATCACATCAAAGTTATTCGTCGCGCGACGCCAACCAATTCTCAGTCGTCGAATTGCGAATTGGAAAATAAATCAAATCGCGCGTGCGCACGCGGTAGACTTTAATCTAATCGAAGTGAGTTCGAGGTAACATTCAACTTGATGAATTTAACTACAGTTTCGTGCTAGTTATTCCAAACACCCTGTCCGTCTCGATGTTACTTACGTGTGGTGAGAGAGTTAGTATAACGTGACGCCACAGTTCCGATTCAATGCGAATCGAATAGTATCGCCCAATCTACTATCTGCATTAAACTCCACTTTATATTGTCAGTTACTCGATATTTCTCTTAGACAAACCAAAATTACACCGCAAGACTCGAGAAGAAATAAGAAAAGTAAAAAGAAATGGAATAAGATTCCTGGCACTTTGAGATAATAATTCTCTAAATATCTCTTGCGCGGATAAGTAAACAATATTATTTGCGCAATTTTTTTAATTAGTGTATTTTTTTAATTAGTACTTTAAAATGCAAGTTTTTATAAAAATTGGATCATTCAATGTCCTTAATCAGAGGACATTCGCTTTTAAATTGCTCTGTACGTTACTTTATTCGCTCCGCAATGCGACTAACATCGTAGTAAACAAACATAAATTGATTGCGAAGTTCCACCGGCGGTCTCTCCCGGTTGCATCGCATCACCTATTTTGCATGGAAACGCGCTTACACCAAGCACAGTAGCCTTGCTTTAATTGTATCTACCAAGTCCGGCTTTAAACAGGTCTATTCTACTGGCAGTAGAAAGGAAACGCACGCGACATGGTATATGATATTTTTTGTTCTTTATGCACACACGCGCTATTCCTGATGTTATTCGAAACAAATATAACAAAAAAAAGTTAATAAAACAGTTGCTGCTACACATGTATTTTTATGTCGCATATTTATGAGTTCAATAATTTTAATAATTTTTTCATTAATATGCCTTTGCACGTAAAACGCTCATGCTTATTATATGCAATTACGTGCATTATTCTGCATATAAATTTACATTCTATTCCGTGTGTAAATTTGTATTTGTGCATTTGCAATTTTACATCCGTGATACTAATTCATATTTGATACATTGTATTCATAAAATTTCCAGAGATCTTTGGATTCTTAGTGAGGAAATACTTTAATTAGGGCTTACAGTAATGTGCTGACAACTTGTAAGAGTTCGGTGAGTTAATTTCTACTCCAAGATTTAATTAATGCAACATTGTAGCAACGTACTACAATTATGCTGCATTTACAAAGTTCACAACAGATACAAGGGAGTTAATTTAATCCACTAATGAAATTAACAACTAGAGCGATCAAATCGCATCGATTACAGAATTTAATTTACTAGCAATCAGATTTAAGTAATGTAATGCTGAAACTCCGAATATTAATTGTCACAATGAATTACGATTTAAGCTAATTAATAACCAGCCAACTATTTATCAATAAAATCTACAGATAATTCAAGAATACTTTAATCAGATTATTCGCACCATCCCAATTCTATTTACTACCATCTAGGTTATCTAGAACAAGTAATTGCTAAAATGCAATTTCTCCTTGCAATCGCCATTTGCAATCAAATCATGGAATCTCTCTGAATCCTTCTGCAAAAATAGTTATTCTCCAATTAATATTAATAGCTTCGTCGATCGACATAACTTGAATTTTATAAAATATTCCGTACAAGGATGATAGAATTACAAATGAGATTTTAAATGCAAACATTGCATCTCTGCATTCAACAATTTGGTGTACAATTTTTCGTTTAATGCCAAAGATTTATAAACAAGACTATCAAGCTTAATAGTCGGTGAAAACAAGCGCTTCTACGGTCTCGTAATTTATAGCGTACTTATTCTGTGAAAAGCGTTACGAGGTAAATAATGAGGATCAGGGGGACCAAGTTAACAGTACAAAGATCACAATTTCCTCGCGAAGGTATTTCAAGTTCCCCTCGCACAATCGAATCCATTACGTCCTACTACCGACTCTAGACTGATCGAGAAGGAAAGAATTTGTGATAAAACTCGTGCGGGCATGCTAATCGATTGCTTGCTTGCTCGCCGAATGACACACTCGATTTAACCCTGATCGGTTTCTGATAATACTCGACTTATTCGGAACATTCGTCGCATATTCCACCGGATCTGTTTCGTTTTTCGATCACAAACTCCATCATGATCGATGTTATGAAAGAATTTTTCGTGGATATACAGAAAAGGAGCTTTATAGAAAACTTAAATTCTCAATATATAGGTATGTGATTAATATTTTTAACAAATTTCCGGAATTTTTCGGTGTCGATATTTATTGGCATTACTATATTTAATCACAATATAAAACACTTAATTAATAATAATAAATATTGTTAGTATTATCAGTATTTATTATAAACTGTCAGTATAAAGCTGTCAACTATAAATCGTTAAATTACCGTAATTCCAACATCTTTTCAAAAGCTATTTAGAATGTAATTACGGTAGAACATTTTTATTAGTCGTCCTGAATTATTTTCTTTATAAACTTGCTGTTTTCATCAAAATTGATGAAAGGTTTTCGTGTCCAAGTAAACAGAACTGTAGGGCAAAAATAATTTCCGTGCGTAATTAATGGCCGTGAACTTGCGGAAAAGTAGTTAATTTTTTACACCCTCCCGGGTTTGGAGAAATCCAAGCGTTCCTCGACTCACTCGTTTCATTAGTATAAATTTTAATCGTTACATCTTGAAGTAAATAAATTTTATATACAGACGATTTATCGAATAAATAGATTTTATTTCGATATCGTTCTATAAAGCAATTAAGAGATATATACTAACAATTGTTTGCGTCTCCTTACTGATTAAAGAAAATTATCAATGCCATTAGCAAGCATTATAGTGTGTGGAAAAATAAAATCAGAGTTGAGAGAAAACTTCAGACAAAACGACACGAGAATACCATTTAAAATGTAAAATCCGTATATATAAACGATCCATAATTCCCGATAAAATTCTATTTATAATTTTATGAGTTATGTATCTCTCTTTTATACATATGTATATTTTAATATTTGTACCTACATATGTATAATATATCATTCTGATTCTGCGTGTGTTTTACATTATATGGTATAAAAATGATGAATAGTATTCTATTTGGAACTCTGTCGCGAATAGAACTGTTCGAAATGAGCTTAAACCAACAAAAAGCCCGAAGAAATTCTTGGACGAGAGCAATTAGAGAACCAACGCTGAGACATAACTCAACCAAGTCAAGTGGTCGTAACGAGCATTTCCTGATGCTCATATTTAGCTCGTTAATGTCGAGAGAGCCGTTAGGCGAAAGGAGCGAAGGGGTAAAAGCGACTCTATCGCATTGATCAAGTATTTAATGATGGAACTAACGAACCCCCACGACAAGCTAACTTGTAGTCACGAAAGCCGTTGATATTAAAACCACGTCAGATCTCGACGGCGGCAGCTTCAGCGTTACGGAATTTGTCGCGAAACTATTCGTGAGCGAGTCGGGAAATCGGGTATTGGTTTCGCTTCGTTATACGTTCCACGATTCGATAGTTGTCTATCGCATCCAGTCGCGCTATCGCATTACCTCATCGTCGCCGAAAGGCCCCGAGAGGGAAAGGGCGAAGGACTACAGAAAGCTCTCGTTATCATATGAGAGAAACTAGGATCGATATCCCGTGGGCGAGAATGCACGGCACCTCGGAGACGCATCTGTCGCGGTGGTCAGTTTCAATACCGTACTCTATTTCTCGGTTATTTTCTCGCCTGTTTCATGAGGACGCAACTCATTGAGTTTTTATGCGAAGACGCGTAAATGCCCTTTTCGATTTGAAGTCTGAAAGAAGACTCGACGGAAGATGAATGATAAGACATCGAATCTTTCTTTCTCATTCTCTCCCGCTTATCAATGCGACATGGTATAAAATGAGATATTGATTTAATGCAGGTGTGTTATGTATAGTTTATATACAACGGAAATAAACCGCGTTTACTATAAAAAAAAACAAAAAAGAAATATGATAATAAATAATTAAATATAATATGATAATGAATATAAATTAAATATAATATAATATGATAATAAATAATTAAATAAAAGAATATATATTAAAATATATTATGGTAAAAGCTCATAGACACAGAAAGAGAGAGAATTAAAATATGAAGATATGTATCATATTGTTATATACATATATACAATTGTAATTCAAATTTTAAAAAATATTTAAATTTTAAAAATAAATTAAATAGCAAGAGACTTAGAATCTCTTGCTACTATGAAGTAACCTAGAAAGATATTAATTAGAACAATCATAATCGCAATAATTTTAAAAAGAGACTTTATTGTTGTGCATTTCAAAATACGCATTATTCTTCTCCTTCAGAGGCCATGACACTAAAAAAATAAGTTACATCCTCTGGTTACGATATCGAAATGTAATTGATACCACTTTACCGAGAACGCAGTAGTGCTATTAAGCTAGCTTTTATCCTTCCTTCCTCCATTGTTCACTTTCTGGATATGGATAGAAGCCAGGGTTGGCTCTAAAGCTTCTTACCGACCCAAGCAAACAAATTTCTGATATACCTTTTCGCACACGCATTTTCCCTAACTTTCCTATAAATTCGGTTTTTCATATTTATTGATGTTTACATTTTGCATCAATTTCCTGTGGAATCTTCAGCTTTTAGATACAGCGGTTGAAGATCAAAAATTCATAGTAAAATAAAAAAAGTTGTCACAACAGCATTTAAACATTTAATTCTGTTATTTTTTTCGTAAAAAGTATTTATAATGCATTTCTTAGTAATCTTAAAAAAATATAATATTATTAAAGTGTTTAAAAGGATTACATCTCAAACGAGAATATAAATAGAATATACAATAAATAAATAGCATATAGAATAGAATAGAATAGAATATAAAATAGAAATAAAAAATAGAATATATATATGCAAAGATATTCTGGAAAAGTAGTAGTTTCTTTTTCTCAAATCATTTTCACTTTACTAAAGCCAGCCCTGTACAAAAGCGATACGACGGCTGTTTCGATTTCACGTGGATGCACATCTAGACGTTCGTCTGATCGTGCCATTCTGCGTAACTGCAGATGGTACGACATTGATGACCCACATCTGAATAAAATATGGCTTAATATCTCTCCATTCTCATCCCCGTCTCTCTAGTAAGAAGTACTTGTGGAAGACGCATACAAAAAATTTCATTTCGATGCCTAACATCCATCACACATATTCTCCCTTCAATCAATGAATCAAATAGAAAAAGAAATCTTAGTCATCAGATATTTTTAAGACTATTGTGAACAATATTTTTCTAGTATATGTTTCTACACACAATTTAGTCATCCGTATTGAATTAATTCATTATTAATTACTCTAAATTTACGCAAACATTTAATAAAGGTATTACGGAATATCTTGTACGGAATAATGTGTAACTACATATACGTGTAATAATAACGTATAATTTATCGATACACATACGTATGAAGATCTAAAATTGTTTGCATATGTGCCTTTTGCATACTTGTTGATTTGCATGTTTTACATGCAAAATGTAAATTCGTAATTTAAATGTATACAAGCCACTGTGAAAGCTTTGCATTTTTATATCTTCGAGGACAAAATGAGACATAACGTCCTTCCTGTACAATAAACCGTTCCCTTTGACACACTCGCGTATATTCACTCGCTAAGCTTTTGTGCGGTTATAAAGGAAAAAAAAATTCATCCACGACCCTTTCTTAGATAAAGAAAATCCTTGTCGAGCAAAGATATACATAGAAGTTGAAGCGTGGGTATTCAGAGACTGTGTAATATCTTTAAAAAAACTAGAAAAGAGTTATCTGTTCAAAAAAGGGAATGCAATGCATATAAAAATACTTGAACAAATATAAAATATCTCATGTCGTATATGAAATTTTCTTTGCTGAATTTTCTTCTTATTGGTTTAATGAAAAAGATAGTTAACTTCATTTTTTTAGAGATATTTAATAATTTAAGATAATTTAATATCTTATGAGACATCAAGTAAAAAAATCAAGTAAAATGGAAAAAAAATAAAGTGTAAAATAAAATGATGCAGTTTTTAATACCAAGTTTCTTAATAACTTGATATCTTCTTTTATTGCAGGTGATACAAACAATCTAAATAATATAATTCTCTCTGATTCTTATATCTTTATATTTTATTATCAATATAATATGTATAACAGTGTCCAAAAAGGACTTCCTCCTATTTATGATGTTCCCTTCGGAAGATGGAATGGTACACGGAAGACATATGACACGTATGGAAATCGCGCGGAAGAAGAATGCCGTTCTCTCGGTAGAAAAATGTGAATGAGCCGAGTAGAAAAATACGAAGCTTCACCGAGGAGAAAACATCGAAATACGATCAGTATTCGCCGAAGCATACGTTGCGAGTATATCTGCGCCGCGAAAGAAACATCAATCGCACAAAATCTCTCACATAATTTTTTACTGAACCTGGTAAAGGAATTCTCGTAAAAGAGATAGAGGAGCTTATTCCCTTAAGCATTATAAATTCAGGTCAAAGACCTAGAAAGTCAATGACCGCTATTTATAAGAGTGCATAATAATACACTGAAAAAAAACTTCTTGGTAAACTTGTGAGATGCATTTAGTAATACTTTTTTTAAAGTATTTGATTATTATTACCGATTATAATAATAATAACAAAAAATATTTTGTAATAATTATAAACTTTTGTAATAATTATAAAAAAGTAAATTTTGTTTGGGGTTGAGCCAACTAAATTATGTAACACTTATTATATAAGCCGGCTTGGTGAAATAGTTTCAACTAAACGTATAATAAGTGTTACATAATTTAGTTGGCTCAACTAAACAAAAATTACTCTTTTATAATTATAACAAAAGTTTATAATTATTACAAAATATTTTGTTATTATTATTATAATCGGTAATAATAATCAAATACTTCAAAAAAAGTATTACTAAATGCAACTCACAAGTTTACCAAGAATTTTTTTCAGTGTATATTTATAATTATACTAATATAAAATTTTCAGTTATATTATTCAGTTTAATTATTAATATTTTGATATGTCAGAGTAACATTGATTTCTTTCGATTCACATTTCATAAAATTTTGGTAATTCAGACCATGTCACATTTGCTAAACCTTAATTTTCCCTGTGTTTGACATGAAATATTAAAAAGAATATAAATTAGATGCTTAAAGGCATTTAATCACTCACATAAATAAGCCTTATCAATAAGTTCGCCACTACTCGCGGGATTAAACGTCGGTCCGTTCTTTCTTTCCCGTTCGCTTTTATAGTTTTCCATGCGCCGGGTTAAAACCCCTTGTGGCCGGAATAGAGAAAAAGGTCAGATGCTGGTACTACTTATGGATTTCGCCGTTGGCACCCGAATGTCTAGCTTCTGGCTCCGCTTTGGCTGGTCGAGTCGATGATTCATGAAGACGCAGCTTGCTGTAAGTACGATTCTACATGTGCGCAATCATGTACACAGGGTGTTCCGGAAACAATAGACAATAAATAAAGAACTTTTCATGAATTATTTTGTATAATCATCAACTAAAAATATCGGAACATAAACTGCTCAATTAATAAAGCTCATTTCTTCTCCGCGAAAATTCAATAGTAAACTTAATCATGGTAAACATGTTTGTATATCAAGTATCTTAGTTTCTTACTTAATTCAATTTAATTAAACGAATTCAACCATAACGAAACTTTCGGACATTTACATTCATTTCCACCAATGTAGATTAACTTTAATCTCGGTTTAACTTACTCTTTATCTAGTTCTAAGAATTAGAAAGAGATAATAAGTAAGTAAACCGAAGTTAAAGTTAACCTACATTAGTGGAAATGGACATTAATCATAAAAACGTTTAACGTTAAAAATTAAAAAATTGTAGCTAATAATTTACGCCCGATAATGATGATAACGATAATCTATAAGATTTTCGCTAAATTGATTTCAATTGTATCTATTCTCAAAATCGGTTAGACACCCTATATACGTATTGCCCCGATGAACGGCGATCGATCGCCAAAGTTCACAACTAGAAAAACATTTGCGATTTATTGCGCGCGAAAATTGCATGCAACTTCGGCCGCCAAGTATTCTCGAGTTCCCGTTGTCACGGATGTACAACATTAAACTTTCGAGTAAATAATGTACTGCGGTCGCTGAAATATTGCGTCATGTTCATCCTCGTACATGGACTATCACTGCCTGTAGAAAATTAAATTGCTTATCATCCAAAACTTCTGAATAGGCGACACTTTTTCGAGTAAAATTCTCAACTACTTAAACGATGCTATCGTCGCAACGTTTAATAGTAAACTGAATTAAGGCCAGTACATTGAAAAGTTCTTTTTCAATTAGTTTCGTGCAAACTTAAATTTTAGGTTTTAAATATTGCTGAGATATTTAATAATAAAATCAAAGTCATGACAAATGTAACTGTTATCAAATTCCAACAAGAATAAAAAATTTGTTATAGTATTGCAATTCTATTGATTCCCTTCCCATTCTAGTCTACAGAGAACGCAAATTTATTTCCTCGGATTTCCGGACGTATCTCCTGCCAAATTCATCTCGGTGAGAAAAGAAGAAAAAGTTGAGATTCCTGTCGAACACTCGACGAAAAACTTTTACACGATGCGATTGACAGTTTTTCATCGTTCGCTATCGATTCAAGTTTCTAGTTACGTATACATTCAAGAGCTGCCTTAAATTACAAAGTTTGTCATTGGCGGAGCTTGAAAGCCTTGCTGCATGATGGACGAGTATCAGACTCTTCTCCGTCACGGTACTCCAATATTATCCTAAATGAGAAATAAGTTGCCGCATATGCAGGATATATTGAAAGCCTCTTAACTTCCTCAATAACATATATATACACCATAACTGCTGCTCTTTATGACTTACGACGCAATCACTTTACATGCGGGGGCAACACAACTAAATTGCGATAACAGCAAAACTTTCTCTAAAAGTGTACTAGCGTTCTCTAGCAGCGGCGGCTGGTTATTTTAAGCTATGAGAATCTCAGTTAATTTCAGATTTAAGGCAATAATTCGGCACTAATCTGATGAATAGTTAATGTCAAGCTTTTATACGGCAATAATGTACTTATTTTATCACTTTACATGGCTGAGATATGAACAATGTTAAAATATTAACAAATTGAGCAAAAATAGAGAATTTTATTAGTCGATGGAAATATAATTTTAAACGCATTTGTATAATGTAAAAAGTTGACAAATTGACGGGAGCTAAGATTTATTTTAAAAAATTATAAAAGATAAATTAAAAATAATTTATATAGATTTCTATATCAGAAAATTAATTGTACCAGCATTCGCATGCATCGTATCTTTAAAGAGATCGATTTTTCGCGTATCGCACAACACCTCTTGCGGCAAGCTGTGTGGACAGTGTAAGTCTTATTGCCAGTGCTTTTGGAGAGACATCGTAAGCGGCCGATTCAACAATGTCGTTCCACTTATAGAATATCACGAAATCCCATGTTACACGATTCATGAAATGTAATATCTTTGTACTGGTACCTCTCTCCGCTAGCGCGATATATATTCACATGCCATTTAGGAAAAGCAATTATTTATCTTGTATCCTAAATCCATCGCTGTTACGGTGACAGCTCTGAACTAACGATAAGAACAAAGATCGAAAGCTAAGAGAAGCATAAATGATGCGAGAATTTTTTTAAAAGATTTAATTTGAAAATATGAGTATTGTGAGTGAAAGCTTTCTTGCGATAAAAAATACAAATAAAATAAATTGCTGGAAAATTAATAAGATTGTAAGATTAATAAAATTAATAAGATTAATAAAATACATTAAAAGTATTTGTCAGATAATACTTAATAATAGAAAAAGAAAGATTTAAAAAATGCTCGTTATATCAGTTACTTTAACAAATATCTCAAATTTTTTAATACTGAAAAACAAATTTTTTATCATGCGCTAAATTTTATCAAAAATATTTTAACGTGATTTTAACTAAATTATATTTTGATATATATAAAAGGTTTCATTTTCAATTTTTAATTTTTGGATAATTTTCCACTGGAGTGCAATCAGTTTCCCCTGAAAGTTTTAATTTAATCGCCCAAAAACGTTAAAGCGTCAAGTACATATTGCACAGATAACATCAAATAAACCAGAGGGCAAGATAAATATTGTCACTAGCGTTTTACAGACGAATCGTATTTAAAAAAATATGTAAACACAAGCGACGTGATCCTATTGGAAGGCTCACGTTTGAAAAAGGTCCTCAAAGGGAGCACGTGGCTGAAATTTTAAAATTTGGCGTTTAGCGAGTGATTGAAACGAGTGATCGTTGATTTGCGCGCCGCCACCGAACCAAATGTAATTAACGCATTCGCGAGTGCTTTAACAAGCTTCACTTCACCGCAGATTGCTTTTGCTTCATTGAAACGCCAACATCATGCACGCGTGACATAAATTGTCCATAGAGCTCGATGCCATTATCGATCGATTGATTTTTACGCGACATTAATATCTAGAAATTCAATTTCACTATCTTCACTATCTTCATCTTTACAGTCTCTCTATCTCTTCTTGAATATATAAATTTGAGATTTAAGAATAAATTGGAGGTTTAGAAATAAGCTTTTCAATCGAGCAATGTTCAGTAAAGATGTAAAAAGAAATAAAACTTGCGAGCAATTGATAAAATATAAATGTCTATTTAACGAATCAGAAAATATTTCTCTCTAAATGGAATTACAACGCGACGTGATTATTTCTCGTCTTACTGCCGTCGATTTAAAGGGTGCGATATTCAGACGTCGTTAAAATAATGTTCTACATCCGCTTTCGGCGACGACGGATCATTCTTCATCTTCTCGTTTAGCGTGCGAATGGCGCGATCGCGATCGCCAGAATCGTCTGGCTGCATATTTATAGCCGATTCTCGAAGAAAAACTGCTGCATTCTGAAAAAACAAACGAGATTTACGGATCCTGAGAATCGCGGACCAACAACCATTTGACTTGGTCATTTAAGAAACGGGATGAGAGAAAAACTTTAATTTTGACAACCCTGGAAAAGATTCCTGGAATCTGTCTCGTTAAAAAAATTGGTCTCACGGCTGAAATTATTCGGAAGTCTTGTTGTATCGTCCTAGACATGCGCCTCATAAAATCGATTAATTGACACGTCTAAACAAACGATATCTATGCAAACGCTCCATCGTGTTAAAATCGTGTTCATGTATACATACGCATTGACACATGCAATATATACACTGATGCGTGGGATTTGGAACTGACTAATAGAAAAGACTATACATGCTGAAAAGATCTAACCACTGTTATACCTTATAAGCTTTTTATTTGACGGACAATTATTTGAGATAATAGCACATAAGTGAGCTACATAGAGAATAAAATTATTTATTTATTTGCATTAAATTATTTCTGTATGTGCGACAATTTTTATTAATTTTATGATATAAGAAATTAAAATTAAAACTTTCCATGTAGTTTAATACAAGAGTGACACTAATTTATTTATTTACATTTTAGTACACGGAGAAAATTTTATATTAAAAATTACTATGTATGGCACTAACCGTGGACCATGCTAGAATTATAAAAATTTTTACTATGTTTTTACAAAAGAGTTTAATAATTATTAATATATTAACATAGTAAAAATTTTTATAATTCCAGCAATGATCCACGGCTACTGCCATACATAGTAATTTTTAATATAAAATTTTCTCCGTGTACGAATACTAATATGTATGAATATTAAACAGATATTAAAAATGATAGATATTAAAGATAAAAAGAGTAGAATATATCTTGCTAGATATACCTAAATAAATATGAAAATATCAAATTCTCCTATAAATAGTATCAAATTCTTTTTGATAATCGTCGAAATGTACGATTGAACGATGAATATCGCTTATCTTTCCATATTGCAGCGTAACTCTTTCGAAGTTACGCCGCGCGACGTAAATCTTGTATATGGTATTTCGTTCTATGCGAGAGAAAATACATTTCTCCGAGTTTCTCCGAGGAATTCGATTGAACTTGCGATGCGAATGGCATCACGCGATTTCGAGCTAGAAAATCTTTCCCGAACATTCGAGAACAGAAGAGACGAACATGTCTCTTCGACAAAAAAACATCCAACTTTGTTTGTGCGTATATGCCTCTTCTAACATTTTCGATTAAACATTTAAAAGTCAATTCGTCAATATATTCTTCGCATTAATTGTAATTTTTAAATTTGACTATATAAATAGATACTTTTTATTTAGAGTGAGAATGACAGATCGCGCGATAGATTCAAAGAATTAAAAGTTCAATCATATACATATAGTCAACGAATTATAAGAATTCAATTAAGATTAAACATTTCCAGAAACTTTAATAATTCCAGTTCAAATCCTGGCTGAGGTAATATTTTTCGCAATAAATTTTCTAACAGTTTTCGTGATGGGAGGGTGTTGTGGGGAGGGGGGGGAGAATTTAATATATGCTTTAGCATTTATTAATATCAAATTTGTTACTCGTAGAGGACCACAATCCGTATGGTTGATACGTAGTGACAAATAATAGAGAGAATACCATCTCTTGCCAGTTGGGTCGTCTTACAATTTATTACATATATTAAACATTTCCTCTTATACAACTTCATGTGTATATTTACATTCTATTTTATATTTTTATATATTTCTTATTTATGGTAAAATACACACTACAGTGGCATCTCTCACGGAGTAAATGATTTGTGCACTGTGGTTGACAGGGTATTTTGATCATTCGGGAATCGGCTATCCACTGTGAATTCCCTGGCAATCCATTATACCAAACGGTGAGTTTTCATCCGTATTGTGATTACACGAACTGGACCGGCAGCGACCGGTGGAGACCGCGTGAATTATAGCCGTCGCTTATTCTTCCGTCGCGATGCTTGGTGCGCGAATACCGAGAGATATCGTGGTTATATTTCTTCTTTTCCACGCGCTCGAGGACAAACGTTCTTCTTTGCGTTTTTGAATTCTGACAAAATATTGATGACCCATTGATTAGTTACGACAATTTTTAAGATTTTCAGATCGTTCTTCAAAATTTTCAAATTTCTTGATGGTTATCGATTATTGAACTTTAATGAAAAATACGTTCTAATAATAGAAGTAGACTGTATTCGTATCTGCATTGTTACGTAAGATTTTACTTTCAATTTATTATATCTAATATATACAGGGTGTCCCATTTTAAAATCTCCAAGCGAATATCTCGAAAAATATGGAAGATACGGAAAAATGTTTCAGCCAAAAGTAGCATGGTTTCGAGGGGGCCACATGATGAAAATATCAACTTGACCTTCAGTGAACTTTCCAAGGTAAGGTCAAGGTCACCTTAAATTTTTTAAATGGAACCCCCTATTTTTTATTGCATATTCTTGTAGCTTACCTCGAGAGCTTTCCAAGTTATGAGGCTTGAAAGTTACAGTATTTTGACATAAAATGCAAAATAACTCATGATATCTCATAAACAAGGTGATCACCCGTTTTCTCGAAACATTTCTCGAAAAAATCATTTTAGTGATGTTTAAACAGCATTTTCAGCCTAATGTAATAAAAACACATAGTTGCTTTTAAGAAAAAGTATGCAGATGCATGTTGCAAATTATATATTTTTTCTTAAAAGCAACCATGTCTTTTTTTCATACCAATTGATTCGTCTCATTATTCTGTGCATAAAAGTATTAAGGTAACATTACC